>QMIH01002217.1:25004-36364 GCA_003987875.1 Clarias batrachus
ATCAATCTGTCCCTGATGTTTTTTTTGGAGAGAAGTGGCTTCTTTGCTGCCCTTCTTGACACCAGGCCATCTTCCAAAAGTCTTGGCCTCACTGTGCGTGCAGATGCGCTCACACCTGCCTGCTGCCATTCCTGAGCAAGCTCTGCACTGGTGGCACTCCGATCCCGCAGCTGAATCCTCTTTAGGAGACAATCCTGACGCTTGCTGGACTTTCTTGGACGCCCTGAAGCCTTCTTAACAAGAATTGAACCTCTTTCCTTGAAGTTCTTGATGATCCTATAAATTGTTGATTTAGGTGCAATCTTAGTAGCCACAATATCCTTGCCTGTGAAGCCATTTTTATGCAACGCAATGATGGCTACACACGTTTCTTTGCAGGTCACCATGGTTAACAATGAAAGAACAAGGATTTCAAGCATCACCCTCCTTTTAACATGTCAAGTCTGCCATTCTAACCCAATCAGCCTGACATAATGATCTCCAACCTTGTGCTCGTCAACATTCTCACCTGAGTTAACAAGAAGATTATTGAAATGATCTCAGCAGGTCCTTTAATGACAGCAATGAAATGCAGTGGATAGTTTTTTTCGGGATTAAGTTCATTTTCATGGCAAAGAGGGACGATGCAATTCATCTGATCACTCTTCAGAACATTCTGGAGTATATGCAAATTGCTATTATAAAAACATAAGCAGCAACTTTTCCAATTTCCAATATTTATGTAATTCTCAAATCTTTTGGCCACGGCTGTACATCCATACCAATACTAGTGTGTCATATACTATATAACAATAATGCCAGTACAAAATAATGTTATTTATTATTATGTTGCACCTTTTCTGTTATCAGTCATACACTATGTCATATTCATAATGTAATTTCATATGTGCCAGTTTCAACCTTAGAACCAACACAGGATTGTCCATCGTCATCATCATCATCACCTTCTTCTTCTTATTATTATTATTTATCATCCCAGACTACATCAGGTTCTCCTGGAACAGGTGATTCTGCTCAGACGCACATCACACCCATAAACTAACTACATGACTTTGATCTGATTCCCGAACGAATCATCATCATGTAAAGATAAAGTGACTGTTTGTCAGTTTCTTTTCTAGGATTTCCAGCTGTGATCCCTGTGTCTGTAATTCTGCTGCTGCTTCTGATTGGAATCTTGTTCCTCCTTGTGGTTCTACAGAAAAGGCGCAAACTGCAAGGTACCCATGAACAAACATGACACATTATTAAGTGTTTAATGCATTCAGATTCATGTGACTGGTTCATGATCAAGTGGTGCAGAGGTGCAGCAGATAGATTTGCTACCACATAGCCCCAATGTCCAATGCTCAATATTGAGCTCAGGTTCCTGCAACGCAATTAAATCCAAAGTGAAAAATAAGAACATTTTCAACATGTATTGACTCCTGAACTGTTATTTTCAGCAGGTAGACCTTCATCTGTCAAAAGAATTGTCCAAAGCTCAAAAAATGACAACAGGGTAATAATTATATTTATTATTTTGTGTGTGTATTATTTTGTTTAGTATCAAACCTGTATTTTGAAAGAACAGGGAGTAAAACATTGACTTTTTTGGTTTATGTTTCTTTTTACTCTCAGATTTCTCTTGAGGTCTGCGAGTATGAGGAGAGTAAAAACACCATGTACCGCTTTGCCCCAAATGCTGGACCTTCTACAGTTTACTCTGCTGTCGAATCACCCACAAGCCCCTTGGATCCTTCTCAAACTATTTATGCAAACACATTGTTCCCCACAAGCCCGTGTGACTCTACAGTTTATTCTACACCTCAACCTTCCAGTATCGCCTTGGATCAGGACATCTGCACAGCTTAGTTACCAAAAGGTCTCTGCTGGGAAATCTGCTGTAAAGCTCTAATGCAATACAATAGATTATCTTTAAATAGTAAGTGGTCTTATGTGATACATGATACAGTTCCCCATGTACATTAATGCTGCTTGTTTCTCATCATTAGTGCTTTAGGCATGTGGTGCTGGAACTCGACTTCCTCTTCTTCCTTTTTTTCATCTCCAAAATAACACATGAAGCAAAATGTACCTGAAAAGAAGCAATGAAGAATTCTGTCTCAGTTGTCATTATGGTGGTTTTGTTCCACCATTAGGCAGTAACAAATCTTGTTACTTCTTGTGAATGAGAAAGTCATAAGAAATAAAGATGTATACCAGTTCTGTGCTATTTTTGTTGAAGTGTGAATCTTGATGGTCCTATGTTTTACTATTTTTAACAAGTCATGACAGGTCTCAGAGCTCCGCCCAAAGTGAATATGATACTTCAGTTGAAATACCCCTTACACTTCAGACTCAATATGTTTATTCCTCTTCCGAACGCCCGAAATGTAAAATGAGTTTCTCCTGAGCTGAGCTCTGTCCCACAAAAGAACAGCGGAGCTGAGCAGAGCCGGGGGAGAGTTTCTATATGTCATATTTTCTATAGGTTTCTATGGTCTATAGGTCAAATTGGTCAAATCTGCAATATGCCACCTACGATCACTTCTGAATGATAAGATAGAGAAGTAAGAATGACATCAACAACAGATAAATGGGCTCTGGAGGTTTCATGATTACACTGTTCAACTGCACCAGATATACTTTGCAATGTTTATAATAATGGCTTTTGCAAAATTATATTTTCTACAATTAAATTTCACAATTTTACCAACAAAAATAGCCTAGGTAAGAAGAGATGCCTCATAAATTTACATGAAAGTAATCCAAAGGTAAAAGTAAAACATAACATTTTATATTCTTGAGCAAAGAAATGGAAGGTTCATTAATTGCAAAACCAGAGGTGGAAAGTAACAAATTACATTTACTCGCGTTACTGTAATTGAGTAGGTTTTTTTTGTGTGTGTGTACTTCTACTTTTTAAAGTAGTTTTAAAATCTGTAATTTTACTTTTACTTAAGTATGTTTTGTTTGAAGTATTATAATTCACTACATTTTAAATCATATACACTACTGAGTAAAACAAATGAATGAAAATGCAAAAATAATAAAAAATAAATATTCTGCTTTGTATAAATGCTTCGTTGCGCTCGCGTGTGTGTATCGTGTCCTGGTCGCGTGCCGCTCCAGACTCCACTCCAGGTTTTCTGACTGTTTCCCCACATCGGCGTGTTCCTGACATTCCACACGGTCGCTTCCGCCCTGAGAGTGACGTCATCAACCAGCGCCACCAGATATAAACCGGAGAGAGACGCGGGAAAGAGGAAAGAGATTGTGATTTTGGCGGTTTGATATTTGGTTGTGACTTTTTGCCTCCCATTGACTTTGATTATTGCTTTGGTTGGTCTTTGTATATATTTGTATATAATTTCACTGTATGTTTGTGCACTCACCAGTAGTAGGGGCGTGGCTGCCATTTATTTTGGGAAGAGGGAATTTATTCACTTGAGCAGACAGGGAAGGGACCTGTATTTTATTTTGTGTGTGTGTGTTTTGTTTTGTTTTTTGCATGTAATCTAGCTACTAAATGTCTGTGTGTATGTGTGTGTGTGTGTGTGTGTGTGTGTGTGTGTGTGTGTGTGTGTAAAGCAATACACACCTCATTTTTTCATCAGTTAATGACTGGATCTAGTTCTTACTGCCATATACCACCATTTCCATACAGTTTAAAATAGACCCCTGAACCATTCTTTTGCTGTACAGCCGACACTAGACTGGAACGTAACGCCATATTTAAGTGAYCACTTTGATTTTSAAGCACARGAAAGACAACAGCTTTATTATGCAAAGGTGTTCCTTCAGTTAAAAACAACTAGTTTGAGATTTATATCTGCTCATCTTTTTTGAACTACGCTAGAATCCCTCATCCCACCCCCGTTTAAAAAAAAAAAAAGTTACTCAGTAACTTTCTAGCGTAGTGACAGCAATTTTTGTCACAAAATTACCCTGCCTTGTTGCATTTGGTCAATATGTTCTTCAGGAACAGCCCTCTTACAAATAAAATCCCACAGACCAGCATCCTCTTTAGTGTGTTGCTGATGCAGAGCTTGTGCTGTAATTTCCTCCATTTCCAGTTGCAGTGAACACACTTGAAAAAAGATAACAGTTACAATTACATCGACTATTCCTGCAAACTAAGTATGTGAGTGTTAGCTTTCATGACATTCAATAAGTCAAATTTCACTTTTTTTTTTTCAAAAAGAGAGCACTATTATAAACAACAAAAGTTTACAAAAATGCATAAAAAATTTACAATAAACAGGTAAAACTTATACCCTGATAATGTTGTTACAAAAGATGAAGAAAGAACAAACAAAACAAATATAAACAAATGTAGACACTGATATATGGAGAACATTTTAGCTACATATTACAATAATGTTTTAAGGCACATTTGGTGAATGAGAACTTTGGGCGATTTGGGGAACCCAGTTTACCTGATTAGCATGTCTTTGGTCTGTGGGAGGAAACCAAAGTAACCAGAGGAAGCGCGGGGGAACATGTAAACAGTTCCAGATACACGAATCAAACACTGAGCCTGAAGGAGCAATATGACAGTTCTAAGCACTAAGCCACCATGCCACCGTCCACACAATGCTTTTTTTTTTTTTAGTTTAGTTTATATTGTCTTTTTTTTTCTTTTTTTTAAATTATCATCCAAATAAATGTTTTTTGTTTGGGTTGCTATGTTGATAAGTGGTCACAGTTGGTGCTAATTTGTAAAGCAATGAAAAAAGGCACCTATATAAATACAATTCATTATTATTATTATTATTATTATTATTATTATTATTATTATTATTAAATAAAATAAAATAAAGAAAGTAGAAACTAGGAAAGTAAGGATAAATTCTTTATATATGATAACACTAAAAGAATCACTAAAATGATCCAAACTTCCAATCACTAGTATATTCAATTCAATTCAATTTTATTTATATAGCGCTTTTAACAATTGACATTGTCGCAAAGCAGCTTTACACAATCAAAAGAAGTAAGTTTGAAATGTGAATGTGTACGACTCAAAATGATAAGATTGTCCCTGATGAGTAAGCCAAGGGCGACGGTGGCAAGGAAAAACTCCCTGAGATGGTAATAGGATATAATATAAATATTAGAGTATATTAGAGGATATTCTGCACTTATACCCTGATAATGTTGTGACAGGTATAGGGAAGCATGAACACCTTCCTCTCCCTACCGTACCGTTTGCAGAATGACAGGTAGATTTTACTCACATGCCTTCTTGTGAAACCTTCAAGTATTTATTGGTGTTAGTAGATAAATTTCCATGATGGGTTTAAGCTTTTCCATGTGCACAGGAAAATGCAAAAGTAGTTACGCGGGTCTTGGCAAAAGAAAATCATTCCACGTTATGGCATACCACAGGCCATCGATTCTGATAAAGGAACGCCTTTCACTTCACAGGTCACACAGGGTCTGTGTAAATATTTGTCTTTGAATTGGCATTTTCATATCCCATACCACCCACAGTCCTCTGGCATTGTAGAGCGTACCAATCATACTATTAAGGATAAGTTGAACAAGGCCATGCAAGACAGGAGCACGAAAAATTGACCAGAGTTGCTCAATGCTGTTTTGGCTGAGATGAGAATGACTCCCAGAAAAGATGTAAAATAATCTCCACATGAGATAATATTCGGTCGCCCCTTTCCACCATGGAAGAGGGGCAAAGCTGCTTTGGGCACCTCAGATTTAGATGTCCATATCGCTGAGTATTCTGCAGCCCTAACTGAAGAGTTAGCAAAAAATCAAGAAAAGGTGGCTCAAGCAGCACCACTTATGTCCACCCGGCCTACACACACTTTTAAGGCGGGAGACATTGTTCTGGTTAGATCACTAAAGCCAAAACCTCTAGCACAAAGTAAATACGATGGGCCTGCAGAGATAGTCGCGATAACACGGACTGCTGTATTAACTGATTTGTTTCCACAGTGGATACATGCTTCCAGATAAAAGAAAGCGCCTGCGTAACCTGTTTATCTGAATTATTTGTGATATATACCTAATGTGTTTGTTGAGTTGTTGAGTGGTTGCTCAGTGTTTGTATACAGACTGAAGAAGGCGCCAGCGTAATCGCGCATGCGATGCTTTGTGTCAGATAAATATATGCTTTGAATAATAACTTGTGCTCTTTTAGTGTGTTTCATGTTTGTGTACAGGTGACGGATGAATGACCACCACGTACGTGAACTCTACCCGCACGACGTGTTACCTCATTGAGGTGAGGACATGGTCGAGCCCAAACGAGCTACAGGTGGCAGTCGTGGACGACGTCGTCACCGAACACCTGGATGGAACAGGCCTTTTCCTGAGCCTCAGTGGGCTAACATCGCCCGCTACTAGACAACAACAACCTCCCACATTTCTCCAGCAGCAAGTAGATCAATATGTCACGCTGAATGCGTCAATTGTCATTATTGTCTTAAGAATCACCCACCGGGGGTACGTGTCCTGTATCGCTACATATTGGTATAGGTATATTGGTATATTGGCCTTAATTCCAACTTTATTAGAAAACTGTGTAAATAACTAACTAAATAAGAAGGGTACCTGTTGACCTCAGAAGGTGGGACGAGTGCGTAGACGGGCGTGCCTGCACTCTGAGCACCCACGTGTCAAGAATGGTCTTGGTTACCCCGTGAATTCATGACATATGTGATTACTCCAGCTGTGTCTCGTGTGTTGTCTACTAGGGCACCCTCCCCATTGTTATTGGTGTAGAATAAAGGTAGGTAAACTCAGGACCCCCACGGGACTACCCACCATCATCGCGCTCGTAGATCATTTGATTCTTTCCCACCCCCAGAACATCAGTTAGAGTCGAAGGTAAACAAGTTTTTCCAGAGCTTCTTTCCCTATTTCGATGTAACACAGCTTTGGAATCAAATAGAGGTAATGCAATATAGACTTGCCACATTTGTAAATGCAACTGACGTTGCCGTGGAAGGGATTAAAGAAGAACTTACAGCCCTCCGTCTCACCACTGTGTAAAATCGTATGGCCCTAGACATCCTCCTCGCTAAGGAAGGGGGTGTCTGTTCCTTGGTGGGAGACAGTTGCTGCACGTATGTTCCGGCAAATGAGGATGAACATAGAGAGATTTCCACGGCCCTGGAAAAAATGCGAGAAGTGTCAGATCGGTTGAAAGATGATGAGAAAGAACAAGTGGGTTGGGGGTTATGGTATACATTATTCGGTCAATGGGCCCCGTATTTCCCTCTGGTTGTCCCCATAATATGTGTTTTTCTGCTACTTTTCTTTTGTGGACCATGTATCTTGAAATGTTTGCAATCACTCATGTATCATTTTATGCAATGTTATATTCCTGTACCCCCAGTCCCACCGCCTGCTCAGCCAACATATTATCATAATACTTCTGTAATGTGTTGTTATCCATAAATTGTTGATTTAGGATAAAAGAGGGGAAATGTAAGAGTTTATTCTGTACTTAGAATAAATATTAGAGGATATTAGAGGATGTTCTGCACTTATGCCCTGATTACTGTCTGTCTAGACAAGAACATTTTGTTCCTTTGTAAGACCAACATGTGTATTTCTGTATTAGCCACCTCTGTACATGACAAAAAAAGAAAATTTTTTGAAGAGTGTTGAGCTATTTCCTGTAATATGGCTTAGCTCATGTCTGTGGTATACTTTTAACCTTCTGTAACCTTTACACTACTTTATCCTTTATCTATGTCAGCATTTTTAACTATCATATAGCTATTTGAGGATAAAGCCCTCTCATAAGGAGGGGTTGTTAACTGCTATATAAACTGTGTGTTGTATTAATAAGACCAGAGCTTGTGAAAGAGCAGTCATCTGGTTGTTCTTTGACTCGTTCTCCTGGCCAGAGGTGTGTTGCAGATGGACCGGCTTGCATTCAGATCGATCCGGGATCGGTCAACTAAAAGCCCCAACACCAGTTCACCAGAATACTCTACGTCCATGAGCCCCCCAGATCTGCTCCTTTACCTAAGGATAATCTATTTACAAAAATGCTTGGCTAAATAAATAGGTTTTTAGCCTAGACTTAAACACTGAGATTGTGTCTGAGTCCCGAGCATTAATAGGAAGACTATTCCATAACTTTGGGGCTTTGTAAGAAAAAGCTCTGCCCCCTGCTGTGGTTTTAATAATACGTGGTACTGACAGGCAGCCTGCATTCTTTGATTGAAGTAGGCGTGGCAGATCCTAAGACACTAGCAGTTCATTCAGATACTGCAGAGCGAGACCATTTAGTGCTTTATATGTCAAAAGTAGTATCTTAAAATCGATGCGAAATTTCACAGGAAGCCAATGCAGTGTAGATAAGACAGGAGTGATGTGCTCGTATCTTCTGGTTTTAGTGAGGACTCTCGCTGCTGCATTCTGTACTAACTGAAGCTTGTTTATACACCTACAGTAGTTGAACAACCAGACAGTAAGGCGTTACAATAGTCCAACCTAGAGGTGATAAAAGTGACGATATGTTTCTTATCTTGGCAATATTTCTGAGGTGAAAGAATGCTATCCTGGTACTATTATTCACATGTGCTTCAAATGAAAGGATGGAGTCTATGATCATACCAAAGTCTTTTACTGTTGCATTTGATGGAACAGGAAGGCCATCTAAAGTTACAGTGTTATCAGAAAGCTTACTTCTAGCTACTTGTGGTCCTATGACTAGAACTTCTGTCTTATCAGGATTAAGCAGAAGAAAATTAATTAACATCCAATCTCGTATGTCCTGCACACACTGCTCAATTTTAGCAAACTGGTTTTTCTCATCTGGTTTTGCTGAGACGTATAATTGTGTGTCATCAGCATAACAATGAAAACTAATACCATGTTTACGAATTATGTTTCCCAGAGGAAGCATGTAAAGGGAAAAAAGCAGTGGGCCTAAAACTGAACCCTGTGGAACACCAAACTCCACTTGAGAACATGAGGAATGGTCACCATCTAAATCGACAAACTGATAATGATCAGTCAAATAGGATCTGAGCCACAAGAGGGCAGTTCCCTTAATTCCTACTACATTTTCTAATCTGTGAAGGAGAATACTATGATCAATGGTGTCAAAAGCTGCACTGAGGTCCAGTAACACAAGTATAGTGATGCAACCATGATCAGAGGGCCATTGGAGGTCATTTACTACTTTAACAAGTGCTGTCTCTATGCTGTGATTAGGCCTAAATCCTGACTGATACAGTTCATTTATGCTATTTCTGTGCTGCTGTGATACTACCGTTTGCAGAATCTTGGAGATAAAGGGAAGGTTTGATATCGGCCTGTAATTAGAAAGCTGACAGGGGTCAAGGTCAGGTTTCTTGATTAGCGGTTTAATAACTGCTAATTTAAAGGATTTGGGGACATACCCACTCCTGCGTGAACAGTTAATTACTTTCAATAGGGGTTCAGTATTGTTGGTAGTATTTGTTTGAGAAAATGTGTCGGTATAGGATCTAATATACAGGTTGCTTGTTGGAATTTTGAATGGTGATGTTGGGTAAATATAAAAATATAAATAATAATAAACAATACAAAAAAAATGCATTACTGATGGCCTAAGCACTATAGGGTGCGCAGGACTCTGCTGTTTTCATAACAATAATTTTTTCCCACCATTTTGGGCTTTTGGGGGTCTTAGCATGCTCAAATACCCATGAAAATAGACTGTCATTATGATACCTGAGAGCCTGGTCAGGGGTCCTTACACAATATTTTGTCGCAAACCTCATACACATTTGCACGTATGGCCGCGAAACTCGACACACATTTAGAGGTCATTGAGCTGAACAACTTGCGCACTGCATGTAGTGGGCTCAACTCAAAAGGAAGTCAGTTTTCTTCAATGAAAAAATCGATAGTATCAGGAAGAAAATAATGGAAGTTCTAACAGCATCTAATGATCCAGTCCAGTCTAAAGCTTCCTGTTTAGATTTTCAGTGCTTTACAGGTATAGGACAGGAAGAGCTGTATAAACTCATCACCTCGACTAAATCAACAACATGCTTGCTAGATCGAATCCCAACCAGATTTTTAAAAGAAGTGATACATATGGCTGTAGAGCCGCTTCTAAAAATGATTAACTCTTCATTATATCTAGGTCACGTCCCTAAATCTTTCAAGTCGGCAAGTTATTAAGCCTCTTCTTAAAAAGTCTAATTTAGAGCCGAATTAAATAACAAATTACAGCCCGATTTCAAACATTCCGTATATATCAAAAATATTCGAAAAGATGGAATCAGCCCAAATATGCACATTCTTGCAGGAAAACAATATCCTTGAAGATTTTCAGTCAGGTTTCAGGTCCCATCATAGTACAGAAACTGCACTAGTTAAAATTACAAATGACTTGTTTTTAGCTTTGGACCAAGGCTGCATCTCGATACTAGACTTACTTGATCTTAGTGCTGCATTCGACACTATATATCATAATATTCTCACAGATCGCTTACAAAATCACATTGGTATTCATGGACAGGCATTAAAATGATTTAGATCATACCTGTCTGATCTATACCATTTTGTAGATTTAAATGGAGAACAGTCTGGTGTAATGCCAATGAAATATGGGGTCCCACAAGGGTCAGTTTTAGGACCTCTGTTGTTCTCAATATACATGCTTCCCTTGGGTAACATCATCAGAAGACATGGGATTAGTTTCCACTGTTATGCTGATGATACTCAGTTATACATTTCCACAAAACCAGATGAAATACCCAAATTTTCTAGACTAACTGAGTGTGTTCAAGATATAAAAAATTGGATGACCGATAATTTTCTTCTGCTATATCGAACGTCCAGCAGCCTAACACACCCGATGATATACTGTATAATTTCTTTTATCTGTTATCATCCAGATGAGGATGGGTTCCCTGTTGAGTCTGGTTCCTCTCAAGGTTTCTTCCTATTGCCATCTCAGGGAGTTTTACCTTGCCACTATCGCCGTCACCCTTGACTTGCTCATCAGGGGCAATCTCATTATCTAAACACATTTTTCTCACTCATAGACACTTCCATTAATTTTCTTTTCATTTTGTGAAGCTGCTTTGAGACAATGACCATTGTTAAAAGTACTATATACAGTCTTGGCCAAAAGTTTTGAGAATTACATAAATATTGGAAATTGGCTATAGATCATTATGTCAGGCTGATTGGGTTAGAATGGCAGACTTGACATGTTAAAAGGAGGGTGATGCTTGAAATCATTGTTCTTTCATTGTTAACCATGGTGACCTGCAAAGAAACGCGTGCGGCCATCATTGCGTTGCATAAAAATGGCTTCACAGGCAAGGATATTGTGGCTACTAAGATTGCACCTAAATCAACAATTTATAGGATCATCAAGAACTTCAAGGAAAGAA
>QMIH01002217.1:36625-80220 GCA_003987875.1 Clarias batrachus
TAGAAGACACTTCTCTCAAAAAAAAAAAAACATCAGGAACAGATTGATCTTCTGCAAAAAGTATGGCGAATGGACTGCTGAGGACTGGGGCAAAGTCATATTCTCGGATGAAGCCTCTTTCCGATTGCATGAGCACCGTGCCATAAGGCAAAAGTGAGAACTAAGTGGCTCGGGGACCAAAACGTTGAAATTTTGGGTCCATGGCCTGGAAACTCCCAGGATTGTTGATTGAGAGCAGCCCAGTCGAATTGCAGAGGTCCTGAAAAAGAAGTGCCAACACTGCAAATACTGACTCTTTGCATAAATGTCATGTAATTGTCACTAAAAGCCTTTGAAACGTATGAAGTGCTTGTAATTATATTTCAGTACGTCACAGAAACAACTGAAATAAAGATCTAAAAGCAGTTTAGCAGCAAACTTTVTGAAAACTAATATTTGTGTCATTCTCAAAACTTTTGGCCACGACTGTAGACTCCTCCTATGGAATTTATATGATCGCCACCAAACCAGGCCCATGTGATCTAAGACATTGAGGATGGAAAATTATAGAGGGATTTTTGACATCTCAAATGAGTTAGCTATGACAATGCCTTAAACTTACGCTGAAAAAATGGTTATTAACTTTCTATGTGACATTTTTTAATACTTTTTTATTATTAAACAATACAAAATAGAATACAAAACACATACACATCACAACTGTTAACACTTACACACACACATCTCTCTCATATGCATACAGAAACACACACATACATCACACACATACACACATACACCCTTCCACACACACACATATACACACACACACACACACACTAACAAGTCACTTGTCTTACAAACACATCAAACACATACTAACACACAAATCACAAATGTTAACACACAGACTCACACACCATACACACAAACATGCACAAACACATTTACTGGTCACACACATACTGACACATTCACACACCTCTCTCTCTCACACACACACACTAACCCACTAACAGGATACAAACACACTCAACAAATATTTATGGCCCAAGCTGACATCAGCCCTATAGTGTGTGTGAAGTGTGTAAGTTGTGTGGTGCACCCGGGCGGGGACAGCTTTTTGTAGGTCTTAACGCTCAAATAATGCACAAGTTGTTGCACCTGGGAGGCAATGACCAAGGGTGCTTGTGCCCGCTCATCGTTGCTTGCAACTGTATTATAATTTTTTATTATTATTATTGTTATCTTTAGTATAAGCTTATGTATGAATTTCACACATATTTCACACATCCACTTGCTGAGAAGTTCTTTTTTACACAGCTAGAAGAGGAAGTTCTACCACTTCTGTATTTCTGATCAAAAGACACAGATGAAGACACAGAGCACACTCACAGAGCAGGACGGAGACAGTAACACAGTGTGTAACAGAACAGRAGCTTTAATATCTTTCTGAAGTGGAGTTGGTGTGGAGATGTGTGAGTGTGAACTCAGGATGAAGATCCTCCTCATCTTCACCCTCTGTCTGATCTCAGGTAAAGAAATGCACTTCAGAATAATCCTCACTCTCAGCAGCAGTGTTACATGAAGGAAGGTTTTGCTCAGATGGATGTTTGGTGTTTTGTTAGATGGAGGAGATTCCAAGGAAGTAACAGGATATTCAGGAGGAGGAGTCCTTATCAAGTGCAAGTATGATACAGGATACACACAAAACAAGAAATATTTCTGTAAGAAATCATGGCCAGGCTGTTCTGACCAAATAAAAACAGAAGCTAAAAACAAGTGGATAAATTCAGGAAGATTCTCACTGTATGATGACACCAAATCAGCAGAGTTCTGGGTGATGATCAGAGAGCTCACTGTACAGGATGCTGGGACGTACCACTGTGGAGTTGATATAAGTTATGGGACAGACAGTTACATACCAGTGGAGCTGAAGGTAGATGAAGGTGAGTAGGAAATATTTATTCAGGCATTTTAATTAAGAAAAAGTGACTAAAATTTGTCATGATTGTGGATCATTTCCCTTCCATAGCAAATAAAACAATAACAATTCATACATTGGAGATATTACATGTAACCCTACTGTTACGAAACCTTAACCATATAATTATTGTATAAATATCATAAATATTAATTTCTGCACAATGATAACTGCCTGTAATTCTGTTCTGACCTTCATGCATTATAATTCAGGTTTACTCAGCAGCTTTTGTTGAGTAAATATGACTTGGCTTTTCATCAACACCTAGTGCTTTAAAATATGTCAAAATCATTCAATACCGTCATCTCTTTTTTATCTTCATTTTGTCCTTTTGTTCCTTTGTTCTAGCTTTAAACAGTTTTATTGATCCATGTCAACTCTGATGGCAAAGAATGCTACTTTTTAATTGAATGTACACCAAGTAAAAATCATAAAATGTAAAAAAAAAAAAATCTAAAATTAATGAAATCACTTGAAAAAAGCAGGGCTGCTTGGATTTAGAGGCCTATGAGCTTTATGCTTCATCCTTCACTAGTTCGGACCACAAGTTTGTCTCCTTATTTGAAGGGTCATTAAGTGGTTCACATCGTCCACACAGGTCCGTCCACCTCATGGCAATTTTTCTAGATTATATAAAAATAACTGTAATTTAATTTAGAGGAGCAAAGCGTTTATTAATATGGAGTGAGACATTCAGTGTTCAGAATACTTTTTTTTTAACTGTAACACTTAAAGTGTAATTTTAGTAAATGCATCAATTTTTGTGTTTTTAACGCTGCCCTTGGTCTTCAGAGGACTGAATACACATACAAGGGGACGCCTCAGCCTCAGCAAACTACTGTCTCTCTCTCTCTCTGTCTCTCTCTCTCTCTCTGTCTCGTTCATCCTCTATACTGTATGTGCGCTTACATGCTTTAGTGTAGTCAGATGCACTATGCAAGGCCACAGCCTGGACAGGGGGCCAATTCACTGCTGGGCAACAAACATGCACATAGTCACACACTGTGGGCAATCTGGAAATGCAAACCAGTCTAATTTGCATGTCTTTAGACTTAGATTGTGGAGGAAACCAGAGGAAACCCAAGAAGCACAGGCTTTTGTGACACAAAATTGTGTTGTCTCTTTGCTTTAAATAATCAAATCAAAATGCATTTTAAAAACTCAATATATTACTGTAATATGCACACAGACCCAAGCCAAGGCAGGACTCCAACCCCAGCACTGGAGATACGAGTACACAGTGCTGATCAATAAAACATCAGGTTGCCTATCAAACACACCGAATGAATTAGAAAAACTAGATCTTTCAGTAAGATAAAAAAATCAAATAAGTACAGATCTGAAATTGACACAGGATGGCAGGTATTCAGGTCAGAACAAAAGAAATGTAAGATTATTCAGTGGGTTTAACAATGTTACAGTATATGATAGAACACACACACACACACACACACACACACACACACTGACCTGATTGGTTGTGATTTGCAGATCTGTCCTATGAGAAGTTCATCAGTGAGACTGTCCATGTAGGAGGAGATTTGAACATCAGCTGTAAATACCCAGAATCCCTCAGGAATAAGATCAAGTTTCTCTGCAAGATGGGGCTACGGGATTCAACTTGTTTTTATGATTCATCTGTTAAAGAAAATAGAAAATATGTAAATATGGGGAAATTCCTTCTGTATGATGACAGAGAAAGACAAATCTTGAATGTGAGTATTAGAAATGTAATTGATCGAGATTCTGGTGAATACTGGTGTGGAGCTGAAGCAGCCTGGGAATCTGGTGATGGATACAAGGTTTATTTCACACAGATCAACCTGACAGTTACTGGTGAGTTTGTAGAGACACAGAGACACACTGCTTCAATATTCAGACATTACAGAGACTTTGTGTGAAGCTTCTACCACGTGACATCCTACCACGACTAGCCTGCGGTATTACTGGCCGTTAGTGAATATAACAGTAACAGCAGAAGAAACAGATCATTTAATTTTATAAAGAAGCTTATTAAGACATGAAATTACATAGACGTATATCCTAAATGATACAAAGGTGACTTTATTAGACTCCAAGTCTGTTCACTGGAGAAACACTACATTAACTATTCTTACTGCACATTCATACCAATACTAGTGTGTTAAATACAACAATAATGCCAGTACACAAATATTCTTGCTTCAGTTTACCGCAGTCTATAATTATGTTTCTTTTTAACAAAGTAAATTTACCCTGTATTGTTACATCTGTTATCAGTCATTTATTATCTAACTAAACTTTCACTGCTTTAGAGCCATATGTCCCAGTTTCAACCTTGAAACCAATGCAAGCTTCATCATCATCACCATCATCATCGTCTTCTTCTTCTGCTTTTACTTCTACTTCATCATCATCATCTCAGTTTACATCGGTTTCTCCTGCAACAGGTGATTCTGCTCAGACACACATCACACTCATAATCTAACTACATGACTTTGATCTGATCCCTAATGAATGATCATGTAGGATAAAGTGTCTGTTTCTCTTCCAGGATTTCCAGTTGTGATCCCTGTGTCTGTAATTCTGTTGCTGTTTCTCGTTGGAATTTTATTCCTCATTGTGGTTCTACAGAAAAGGCGCAAAATGCAAGGTACCCATGAACAAACATGACACATTATTAAGTGTTTAATGCATTCAGATTCATGTGACTGGTTCATGATCAAGTGGTGCAGAGGTGCAGCCCCAATGTCCAATGCTCAATATTGAGCTCAGGTTCCTGCAACTCAATTAAATCCAAAATTAAAAAATAACAACATTTACAACATTTATTGACTCTGAATTGTTGTTTTCAGCAGGTAGACCTTCATCTGTCAGAAGAATTGTCCAAAGCTCAGAAAATGACAACAGGGTAATTATATTTATTATTTTGTGTGTGTGTGTGCGTGCGTGCGTGCGTGCGTGTAAGACATTGACTTTTTTGGTTTATGTTTCTTTCTACTCTCAGATTTCTCTCGAGCTCTGTGAGTATGAGGAAGTTAAAAACACCATGTACCGTTCTGCCCCAAATGCTGGACTTTCTACAGTTTACTCTGCTGTCGACGAATCACCCAAAAGCCCCTCTGATCCTGATCAAACTATTTATGCAAACACTGAGTTACCCACAAGCCCGTGTGTCTCTACTGTTTATTCTACACCTGATTAATGTATATTAAAGCAGCTAGTTTCTCATCATTAGTGCTTTAGGCATGTGGTGATGGAACTCGACTTCTTCTTCTCTTTTTTTTTCCTCTCCAAAATAACACATGAAGCGAAAATGTGCCTGAAAAGAAGCAATGAAGAATTCTGCCTCAGTTGTCATCGTGGTGGTTTTGTTCCACCATTAGGCAGAAACAAATCTTGTTACTTCTTGTGAATGAGAAAGTCCAAAGAAATAAAGATGTATACCAGTTATTTTTGATGAAGTGTGAATCTTGATGGCTCTATTTTTTTACTATTTTTAAAACGTCATGACAGGTCTCAGAGCTCCGCCCAAAGTGATTGTGATACTTCAGCTGAAATACCCCTTACACCTCAAACTCAATCTGTTTAACTCCCCTTCTGAACGCACCATTTCAGTGTTTATGTAAAATGAGCTTCTTCTGAGCCGAGCTCTGTCCCACAAAAGAACAGCAGAGCTGAGCAGAGGCGGGGGAGAGTTTCCTTCATATTAAGGGATACAGTATGATCCTATCCTCACTATATTAAAACTTCTGTTGGCCATTTTATTCAAGGCTCCTGTCTCCCCAGTCTCTGCTGTGCAGGTGTGAACGTTTCATCGGTTTATTTGTTACTGCAGTGTGAGCAAAAATGTACAGCCCACTTGTGATTTACATGAAAGAAGAGCAGTCTGCAGTGATTCGGTTTTTGTGGTCTGAGGATATCTGATCCTGAAACAACTCAAAGAGCATAAACGTTATTTAATTGAAGATCATCAACTGTGGGTTAACTCCCAACACATGCTCATTACAATGAGATGCTTACTGAAGAACTGAAGCATAAACTTCAAATTTAACACTGCTATCCTACAGTATAGGGCATTGTGATCTTGCATGATTCTGTCTGCACTGTCAATATTCTGCAAAAACTTTGTTTTGGAGTGGTAAAGCATCTCAATCCTTTACCTGTTACAACTCCTCACCGGTTTGGTTTTCTAAAAGCAGCCATATAAGGACAAAGATTTCAGTGAATACGTCAAGAAAGCGTTCAAGACATTCATGTGGGAATATGAAAGCTTGTTGATAGATGGACAAAGTATATGAAAAAGCAAGGTGATTATGTTTTTCTGTTGATTTTTCCAGATTTTCTCATGTCTAATTCCTCCCTGTTAGTGATTTGTCATTCATGAAAAATTTGTTATTTTTGAACAAATCTTTAACGTGACTCAGAAGAACGAGTAGTCTCGGAGAGTGATTTGTTCATCCTCTACTGGGCCCGCATGCACAAATCATGGCAACAACCTCCGTAGGTTATGTCCAGGAAACAGTATTGAACGGTTCTCCTCAATGAGTCTTCCAAGTCCCGAGTGGTTTGTTCTTTTGTCACGTGACTCCCATAGACACTATGAAGTGCAATAGATTCAAAAGAACAAATGATTCAGACTAGAAGATGATGGTGAGCTGCTCATTCTGTTTATAATAATATGCCCTTAACTGCATTATAATATTTTCATTACTGGAACTATAGACAAAATTTGTGTATGTAGACCTGTTGGGGGTCTGTTTATTGAAAATGCAACATTTTATTTCATTTCTGATCAAAAGAACTAAATGACTCAAAAAAAGATTTGTTCATTTTGATGAAATGATCATCTTGTCGAACTGCTCACTCACGCAGCCATTGGGGGCAGCGTAACACACTCAGAGGAAAGCTCTATCCGCTCCTTCCATTTGCGTAGGCTCACAGATGTCTCTGATTGGCTGTAGAGCCGTGATTAATGTGGAACACTAAGTACATCTCATCCCTCCCCTCTGAGCCAATCAGCTCTCTCTAGACCTCCAGCGGCGAGAGGTTACAGCATCATCCGGAAATCGAACTCACAATCTCTCAATCTCTGGATGATAGGACGAGCACTTTACCACTGCACCACTCAGAGGCTGCAAGGAGATTATGTTAAAGATTTTTATTTTCTAAAAGTTAACTTAGAATTAATTCTACTTTTAGAGTGCGGATCGTTTTTGACTCACCCTTGTACATCATGGAATTCCCGTTTAAATATTCTGAGAATAGAATTTCTTAATTAACAAATTTGCACTGGCCATAGCACCAGGAAATGATACAGTAATAAATTTGGTGTAAAAATAGAGCTGAAAAGCCAAAATGGAATGAAGCATAAACTTGATAATATACATAATCCAAATCACAGCAAAATGTGAATTAATATCTGATTTGTTGTAATTATGAAATGTTTATACATTTTTACTGTTGTTTTTGTGCATCTAAATGTCAAAATGTCACTAAAATGTGACATAAAATTTTCTCAATAGGCCACCTCAGGGATACTTCCATTTTACCTGACAATCTTAAAAGGCTTCATTCAGCGCTCCTATTGGACATGGCGCAAGTAGTCCACTCACTTTTAAAAACTGAACTAGCAGATACTTTATCGCCCACAAATATGACTCTGGAAGAAGTAAAATCATAATATGAAGACCACGACCAACGTCTGCGCAAGGTGGAAAATTCTCTAAATGATTATACTGTAGCGACAGGCTGGTAAGTGTAAACTCGTAAAAGGAAAACAAGTATCTAAAGGAGAAGCTGGATGATTTAGAGAACCGTTCACGGAGATCTAATATGACAGTGTTGGGCATTCCTGAAAAGCTTGGAAGGGTCAGACCCAGTTAAATTCATGACAGAATTCTTAAAGGAAGTACTGGGAAAGGAGTTCTTCTTAACACTTACACTCACCCACACACACGCATGTATACACACAAACGCTCACACACACACACCCACACACACAATCACACACACGCATATATACAAACACGCATATACACGCACACATCACACACATACATACAAGCAGATTACAAATGTTAACACTCACACAGACACACACACACTCATATATCACACATATACACACACGTGCCAAATGTTAAGACTCACACACTAACATCTCTCTCTCTCTCATATGCATGCAGAATCACACACATACATCACACACATACACTAACAAGTCACAATGTCTCACAAACACATCACACACATACTGTACTAACACACACATCACAAATGTTAACACATAGACTCACACACCATACACACAAACATGCACAAACACATTTACTAGTCACACACATTCTGACACACCCACAGGCACACACCTCTCTCACACACACCAACCCTAAATATTTAGGGCCCAAGCTGACATCAACCATATATAGTGTGTGAAGTGTGTAAGTTGTGTGGTGCACCCGGGTGGCGACAACTTTTTGTAGGTCTTAACGCTCAAATAACACACAGGTTGTTGCATCCGGGAGGCAATGAACGAGGGTGCTTGGGCCCGCTCATCGTTGCTTGCAACTGTATTATTATTTTATTATTGTTGTTGTTATCTTTAGTATTATGCTTATGTACGTATTTCACACTTATATTTCACACATCCACTTGCTGAGAAACTCTTTTTCACACGGCTAGAAGAGGAAGTGACCGCTGCTGTATTTCTGATCAAAAGACACAGATGAAGACACAGAGCACACTCACAGAGCAGGACGGAGACAGTAACACAGTGTGTAACAGAACAGAAGCTTTAATATCTTTCTGAAGTGGAGTTGGTGTGGAGATGTGTGAGTGTGAACTCAGGATGAAGATCCTCCTCATCTTCACCCTCTGTCTGATCTCAGGTAAAGAAATGCACTTCAGAATAATCCTCACTCTCAGCAGCAGTGTTACATGAAGGAAGGTTTTGCTCAGATGGATGTTTGGTGTTTTGTTAGATGGAGGAGATTCCAAGGAAGTAACAGGATATTCAGGAGGAGGAGTCCTTATCAAGTGCAAGTATCATACAGGATACACAGAAAACAATAAATATTTCTGTAAGGGTTCACCACCGGGATGTTCTGACCAAATAAAGACAGAAGATAAGAATGAGTGGATACATTCAGGAAGATTCTCACTGTATGATGACACCAAATCAGCAGAGTTCAGGGTGATGATCAGAGAGCTCACTGTACAGGACACTGGGACGTACCACTGTGGAGTTGATAAATATCTGATAGACAATTACGCACCAGTGGAACTGAAGGTAAAGGAGGGTGAGTAGAAAATATTTATTTACACTTTTATTTATTAAATCCTCACTTTTTGTGTTTGGATAAAACAATATTTGTCATTGGAAGATAAATTAGAATAAAAAAAAACCCTAACCACTTTGAGAGTGTAACTCCGCCCCCAATGGTGTGTGAGGGAGCAGTTCGAGAAGATGGGGTCGGCTGGTGTCACACGGAGAAGTCACTGAATTGGCCCGGCAGGGCGATTTATTCACAAAGTTGGGGAAAAATAAAACACGGGGGTTCAACAAAAATATTATAATCAACACTGGAAATGAAACACGGGAATAATCGGAAACCAAAAGCAAAACAGAAACCAATCAATAAACAGGGAATAAAGCGGAGCTGGCAGGAGGGAAAACGGGAGTGCATAGGCTGGAGTTTTAAAACAGATTGGGAGAACGGGAGCGCGGAGCAAGGCAGACAAAGAGCAACTTAAATTCACGGGGATACAACTTGGAAAACAAGGAAAGATCTGTCTTTTTAAGGAAACAAGAAAACAAACACAGTCTTATTCTTTTTAGCAGCGTCTTAGCACAAGAGTTCGGGTCGCGTGATTAATCTCGGACGGAGTGCTGGTGAAAAAGTGGTGCTTTTATGTGCGTGTGTGTGAATCAGCGGAATGTGGAGCAGCTGTGTGCGTGTGTGTGACGTGCGTGCTGCGTGCTAGAACTCAGGTGACGTAGGACGTTGTGCGGGGCGTGCGCGTCACAGTAGGTCTGCTTACATGGATTAATGTAGTCAGATGCACTATGCAGGGCCACACCCTGGACAGGGGCCCAATCCACTGCTGGACATACAAACATGCACATAGTCACACACTATGGGCAACTTGGAAATGCAAATCAGCCTAATTTGCATGTATTTATACTTTTAGACTGTGGGAGGAAACCAGAGGAACGCCAAGAAGCACAAGCATGTATGACATAAAATTGTGTTGTCTCTTTGCTTTAAGTAAAAAATGTAAATGCATTTTAAAAACTCAATATATTGCTGTAATTTGCACACAAGACCCAAGCCAAGGCAGGACTCAAACCCCAGTACAAGTACACAGTGCTGATCACTAAAACATCAGGTTGCTATTCAAACACACAGACTTAATTAGAAAAACTAGATCTTTCATTAAGATGAAAAAAAAAACCTAGAGATCCAGATCCATATTCTTAGGTCAGAACACTGAGTAAATTTTTTTTTAACATCGGGGGTGGGATGAGGGATTCTAGCGTAGTTCAAAAAAGATGAACAGATATAAATCTCAAACTAGTTGTGTTTAACTGAAGGAACACCTTTGCATAATAAAGCTGTTGTCTTTTTTGTGCTTGAAAATCAAAGTGGTCACTTAAATATGGCGTCACGTCCCAGTCTAGTGTTGGCCGTACAGCAAAAGAATGGTTCAGGGTTCTATTATAAACTGTATGGAAATGGTGGTATATGGCAGAACTAGATCCAGTCATTACCTGATGAAATAGTGAGGTTTGTATTGCTTTACAAAAACACATACACACACACACACACACACACACACACACACACACACACACACACACACACACTGATCAGATTGGTTGTGATTTGCAGATCTGTCCTATAAGAAGTCCATCAGTGAGACTGTCCATGTAGGAGGAGATTTGAACATCAGCTGTAAATACCCAGAATCCCTCAGGAGTAATCCCAAGTTTCTGTGCAATACAAGGCTCCAAGAGTCAGTTTGTTTTTATAAAAAATCTGTTAATGAAAATAGAAAATATGTAAACATGGAGAAATTCTCATTGTATGATGACAGAGAGAGACAAATCTTGAGTGTGAGTATTAGAAATGTAATTGATCGAGACTCTGGTGAATACTGGTGTGGAGCTGAAGCAGCCTGGGAATCTGATGATGGATACAAGGTTTATTTCACACAGATCAACCTGACAGTTACTGGTGAGTTTGTAGAGACACAGAGACACACTGCATTCAATATTCAGACATTACAGAGACTTTGTGTGAAGCTTCTACCACGTGACATCCTACCACGACTAGCCTGCGGTATTACTGGCCGTTAGTGAATATAACAGTAACAGCAGAAGAAACAGATCATTTAATTTTATAAAGAAGCTTATTAAGACATGAAATTACATAGACGTATATCCTAAATGATACAAAGGTGACTTTATTAGACTCCAAGTCTGTTCACTTGAGAAACACTACATTAACTATTCTTACTGCACATTCATACTAATACTAGTGTGTTAAATACAACAATAATGCCAGTACAGAAATATTTTTGCTTCGGTTTACTGCAGTCAATAATTATATTTTTTTAACGAAGTAAATGTACCCTGTATTGTGTTACATCTGTTATCAGTCATTTATTATCTAACTAAACTTATGACTGATTTAGAGCCATATGTCCCAGTTTCAACCTTGAAACCAATGCAAGCTTCATCATCATCACCATCATCATCATCTTCTTCTTCTGCTTTTACTTCTACTTCATCATCATCATCTCAGTTTACATCAGTTTCTCCTGTAACAGGTGATTCTGCTCAGACACACATCACACTCATAATCTAACTACATGACTTTGATCTGATCCCTAATGAATGATCATCATGTAGGATAAAGTGTCTGTTTCTCTTCCAGGATTTCCAGTTGTGATCCCTGTGTCTGTAATTCTTCTGCTGTTTCTCGTTGGAATTTTATTCCTTGTAATTCATAAAAAAAGGCGCAAACTGCAAGGTACCCATGAACAAACATGATACATTATTAAATGTTTAATTATTAAAGGTTCATAATCAAGTGGTGCCGAGGTGCAGCAGATAGCGTTGCTACCACATAGCCCCAATGTCCAATGCTCAATATTGAGCTCAGGTTCCTGCAACTCAATTAAATGCTAAATTAAAAATAACAACATTTACAACATTTATTAAATCTGAATCTACAGCAGGTAGACCTTCATCTGTCAGAAGAATTGTCCAAAGCTCAAAAAATGACAACAGGGTAATTATATTTATTATTTTGTGTGTGTGTGTGTGTGTGTGTGTGTGTGTGTGTGTTTGGTATCAAAACCGTATTTTGCAAGGGAGTAAAACATTGACTTTTTTGGTTCATGTTTCTTTTTACTCTCAGATTTCTCTTGAGGTCTGCGAGTATGAGGAGAGTAAAAACACCATGTACCGTTCTGCCCCAAATGCTGGACCTTCTACAGTTTACTCTGCTGTCGAATCACCCACAAGCCCCTCTGATCCTGATCAAACTATTTATGCAAACACATTGTTCCCCACAAGCCCCTGTGACTCTACAGTTTATTCTACACCTCAACCTTCCAGAATCGCCTTGGATCAGGACATCTAGTGCATAGCTTAGTTACTGACAGTGTCTCTGCTGTAAAGCTGTAATAATGCAATTGAACAGGTTATCTTTAAGTAGTAAGTGGTCTTATGTGATACATGATACAGTTCCCCATGTACATTTAATGCTGCTAGTTTCTCATCATTAGTGCTTTAAGCATGTGGTGCTGGAACTCGACTACTTCCTTTTTTCCCCTCCAAAATAACACATGAAGCAAAATGTGCCTGAAAAGAAGCAATGAAGAATTCTGTCTCAGTTGTCATTGTGGTGGTTTACTGTAGTTTCACCATTTGGCAGAAACAAATCTTGTTTCTTCTCGTGAATGAGAAAGTCCAAAGCCATAAAGATGTATACTGTACCAGTTCTATGCTATTGTTGATGAAGTGTGAATCTTGATGGCTCTATGTTTTACTATTTTTAAAACATCATGACAGGTCTCAGAGCTCCGCCCAAAGTGAATGTGATACTTCAGCTGAAATACCCCTTACACTTCAAACTCAATCTGTTTAACTCCCCTTCTGAACGCACCATTTCAGTGTTTATGTAAAATGAGCTTCTCCTGAGCCGAGCTCTGTCCCACAAAGGAACAGCGGAGCTGAGCAGAGCCGGGGGAGAGTTTCCTTCATATCAAGGGATACAGTATGACCCGTTCAGTCAGGTATTAAATCACACAAGTTACTTTCGCACTATGGTCAATATAGTGCAGTAGGTCAAATCTGCAATATGGCAAAAATGAGTTGATAAATACCTCAAACAGAATTGAGAAAGTTTGAATCTTAAACATTGTTTTAAAGCACCTTAATGAACATTATCTAACCTGATTAGTGCGGGTGTGTAAGTGTGCACACATTTTTTTCAAAAAAAGCTGCTGGTAAAGATATTTTTAGGGACAGCAGGCAAATCCTGGTGTTACAATCAGCCCGAGTCTTCACTCTATGTGGGTGAGCCAAAACTATCCTCACTATATTAAACCTCCGGCGGCAAGAGGTTCGCGGCGGCACCCGGGAATCGAACTCGCAATCTCTGGATGATAGGACGAGCACTTTAGCACTGCGCCACTCAGAGGCTGCAAGGAGATTATGTTAAAGATTTTTATTTTCTAAAAGTTGACTTAGAATTAATTCTACTTTCAGAGTGCGGATCGTTTTTGACGCACCCTTGTACATCATGGAATTCCCATTACAATATTCTAAGAATAGAATTTCTTTCAGGCCTTCCTCATTAACAAATTTGCACTGGTCATGGCACCAGGAAATGATATAGTAATAAATTTGGTATCAAAATGGAGCTGAAAAGCCAAAATGGAATGAAACATAAAGTTGATAATATACATAATTTTCTAATTTCCTACATAAAAATTCCTTTTACTTTTATTCATTTATACAACAACTACGTTATATGTTTTGAAGCTGTTACCAACATATTATACAATAAAAAAAATTCTAACAACTTTTGTGTAATTCATATTAATTTGACAATATAGTTTTTTTTTTGTTTTTTTTTTTTGGGGGGGGGGGGATTTTTCCCCAATTTTCTCCCTAATTTAGTCGTGTCCAATTCCTCCCTGTCAATAGGGGGCTCCACAATAAGGCTACTACTACCACTCAGCCAAGAGCGCCGAAGACTATCATGTGTTTCCTCCGAACCACATGACGCCAGCCGACCGCATCTTTTCGAACTGCTCGCTCGTGCACCGTTGTGGGCGGAGTAACACACTCGAAGGACAGCGCTATCCACTCCCTCCGTTGCGCGAGCTCACAGACGCCCCTGACTGCCTGTAGAGCCGTGATTAATGTGGGAGCACTAAGTACCTCTCATCCCTCCCCTTTGAGAGAGCTCGGCCAATCAGCTTTCTCTAGACCTCCGGCTGTGAGAGGTTACAACACAATTTGACAACATAGTTAACCAGAAACTTTCAATCATTTATCTTCTATAACGCGTATCCTGTACAGTGTCATGGGAGCCTCGAGTCTATCCCAGGACACTTTGGGCATGAGGTGTGGTACTGTACACCCTGGACAGGTTGCCAATCCATTCCAGGGCAAACACACACACACACAAACACACACACACACACACTACAGTTAATTTTGGAACACTTCATGTTTAAGCATGAAGTGAATGTGTGGTACCTGGCTTGGCTCCATACTTTCATTGTTTCACAGAGTATAACTGATATACACTGCCTTAATTCATTAAACTGGTGTTCTAAGCAGAGTTGGAACATAGATAAATAACGTTATGACGTCTAGAATTAGATTAGGTCGAGGATTTATTTATTTTTAGTGGTTTCTCATGTTTGGCTCAAGGCTGGAAGAGAGGGTTTGCATTTTGCAGCTCACTCACTCACTGATCATCTATACCACTTAATCCTGTATTCAGGGTCAAAGGGTGTCTGGAGCCTATCCCAGGAGATTTAGGGCACAAGATCCATCACAGGGCACACAGGCATATACACTGTAGCCAATTTGGGAATGCCAATTAATTAATAGAATCCATAAATCATGGGTCAGTCACATGTTTCATTCAAAACTCTGTTTTTTCAAATAGTTGTTCTGTTGTTCTGATAAATGATATTGGAATAATACATTAAAATTCACTCACCAAAGCAACACAGAATGATAGAATTAATCTAGTGAATTGCTCACAGATCTCCAATTCTTTCCAAGCTTACTTCCAATCGCATTTCTCATTAAACTAATGTTTAACACAAGTTTCTGAAGGAATGTTCCATGCTACTCGTATAGTTTTTCCAATTTCCCACCTCATGCTACAGGTAGCGCAGACTTTGGGCTAGCCTTATGCATGTGCTACTACCATTGGCTCTTGGGAATATCTGTCACTGAACTCAAGCCTGTGATTGGATGAATCTTTTTCTTTCAAACTTTTCTCTTTTTTTTAACTTCCTTCAACTCGTTATATGATTTTAACTCTTTTACTGACTATCTGAGTTACCCGGGTTACAGGTAGTTAGGAATCAACTCATCTCATTTGAATTGACAAATCATTTCCTCTAACAGATTTACACTGTAAGTAGCTAGTTTGCATCAATGTTTGAACGAGCAATGTCATCCTCTACGCAAAGTGTGAACGTGGATGGGACAACACTGATAACTTTCTCTGTGGGAGAGAAAACCTGAAAAGGCTCGATCAGATGGGTTTCAGAAAGCAGCTCATAGTCTGCGTTACCACTTGAACAGACAATACGTTCAACATGATCTACTAATACAGCAGTGGAGGTAGACAAGGCAACACTAATGACTTCTTCTGTGTGAATGGAACAATTGGAACAGTGTTATCCAGTGGGCTTGCAGATGATACATCTCCTATGCCACCTACGATCACCTCTGAATCATAAGATAGAGAAGTAAGAATGACATCAACAACAGATAAATGGGCTCTGGAGGTTTCATGATTATGTCACGAAACTGCGGGTGATGTTGCAAGTGAGGCATAAACGCAGAGGAAGGATGTTTAAAGGTGTTTTTAATAGTAAATAAAGAAATCAAACAAACAGATAAACTTCATGTAAAACAAACCAAAACAGGAAACTCCACTACTAGACAAGAACTAAACTTAACCAACATTTACTAGATTAAATCAACAGATGCAAGACGCCAAACTGGAACTGAAACAGAGTATTTCTAACACAAATGAGCCAAATCGGTTCAGATGAGCGGCCACGTCACCTGACCAAGGTGCAACCTGGGAAATGAAGTCAAACTTTAAAGAACTACAAAATGTCTCCGAGCGCATGGCGCCCTCTAGGGGTTATCTCTGACAGATTACACTGTTCAACTGTACCAGATGGTTTGGTTTGTGCTTTATTTACACAACTTTAAGTGGCTTTTCTAGGTGTTGATCAGGATTAATGTGCTTTACTGTCTTCTACTGCTCTCCTAGAGAAACACTATGTCTGTCCTTTTCATTGTCCACTTCTATGTGAGATTTGTCTGTGTGCCACATCGTATGCGAATCAAAGCGTACAATACCAAATTTTGAGACAGTGTACAGCTCACCAACAGTAACACTGTCTTAAAGTCATAAATACAATGAGTGAATTCTTCCCATTTTCCTTTTTTTAACTCACCATGTTGAAAAAATAGTTCCTTGGCATGAGACATAAGATCTTTCTTGGTTGTGTCCTTGGATATATCAAGAATTCTGGTTCCCCACCACAGCACTTCTTTCATAGCTTGCTTTTTTCATGGACCAACTTGCTTCTGTAGTTTCCTCATCAAGACTTGCTGTTGATGTCCTCATTTTCTTTCACAGTTTTTCAATAAGGGACATTTTTGAGCAGTTATCTTTTTGTTTTTGTTTGTCCAGACAGTACCGCCTTGTAGCAATCCGATCTCCATACAGTGGTATGTCGTGTGCAAGGCAAGTGTCATCTAGTTCTCTGACAACTGATGTATCAATCTGGAAATTTAAAAAACTTAGTTAGGAAAGGAAGTTTTAAAGGAATGTGTCGGTTTGTTTTACGTATACTTTGCAATGTTTTTAATAAAGACTTTTGCAAAGGTATTTTTTCTACAATTACATTTCACAATTTTACCAATTGGTAGGAAGAGATACTTCACAAATTGAGGTCCAGTCTTAAGCAACTTATTACTGATAACAAATAGATTATGTAATTAAAACATTTTTGTCATAAAATTACCCTGCCTTGTCAATATGTTCTTCAGGAACAGTCTTCTTACAAGTAAATCCCACAGAGCAGCATCCTCTTTAGTATGTTGCTGATGTAGAGCTTGAGCTGTAATTTCCTCCATTTCCAGTTGCAGTGAACACACTTAAACAAAAATAACAGTTATAATTACACTGACAAATCTTGCAAACTACGTATGTGAGTGTTAGCTTTCATAACATTCAATAAATAAATTTTTTTTCAGAAATAGAGCACTATTATAAACAACACAGAAATATTAAAGTTTACAAAAACGCATTAAAAATTTATAATAAACAGGTAAAATATAAAGCTTACAAAACAAGAAAGAACAACAAAACAAAAACAATTACAAACAAATGTAGACACTGATATACAGTATGGGGAACATTTTAGCTACATATTACAATAATGTTTTACAATATTACAATAGGCACATTTGGTGAATGAGCTCTTGGGCAATTTGGTGAACCCAGTTTACCTGATTAGCATGTTTTTGGTCTGTGGGAGGAAACTGAAGTACCCAGAGGAAACCCACTAAGCACGGGGGAACATGTAAATGCACACAGTTCCTGAGGCTGGAATCAAACACCGAAACTGAAGGAGCAATATGACAGTTCTAAGCTCTAAGCCACAATGCCGCCGTCCACGCAATGCTTAATTTTTTTTAGTTTAGTTTATATTGTTGCTGCCATCAGCCAGATGTTTTTGTTTGGGTTGGTATGTTGATAAGTGGTCGCAGTTGGCGCTAATTTGTAAAGCAATGAAAAAAGGTGCCTCTATAAATAAAATTAATTATTATTATTATTATTATTATTATTATTATTATTATTATTATTATTAAAGAAAGAAAATAGAAACTAGGAAAGTAAGGGTAAATTCTTCATGTATGATAACATTAAAATAATCACTAAAATGATCCAAATTTCCCATCACTAGTATAAACAGGTGCATCTCAATGAATTTGAATATCATTGAAAAGTTGTTTTATTCAATAATTTAATTTAAAAGGTGAAACTCATATATATATTGTATATAAAATTTGATGAAGGTCACCACTGACCTTACAGCTGCTGACCCTGAACTCTTAACAGTTCCTAACAGATTTGAGTACTGCCTTCGACACCATCTTGTGCACTATTGTATTAAACTGCTTAGCTGCTGTAGACATCCCAGAAATTCCTCTCACCTGGTTCACTTCAAACCTCTCTAACCATTCTCAGTGCAATTTATCGGATTAAAAAAAAAAGACAAGGTCAAAAACTTGGGGGTCACCATTGATAGTACTCTGATATTCAAGTCCCATATCAACAGTGTCTACAGATTGTGTTACCTCTAGCTCTGTAACGTTCTTTGTCTCTGGCCATTCCTCACCCTACAATCTGCTACCTCTCTCACACACACATGGTCAGCTATTGCACTGATTACTGCAATTCACTTTTACGGTCTACCACAAAAGCTCCTCTAAACACACCAGAATTCTGCTGCCTGAATCATAACCTGAATATCCATATTCACAGTGTGTTGGCTGTATAACGGCAGCTTCCCCTGATTGTTTAATCCTTCATTTTTTTTTTATCAAGGGAAGCCAACTCCATCCACCCTTGCTTCCCCCCGCATGAGTCTGGCCAAACACAGTTTGATGACACTATGAGAATAGAATTTTCTGTCCATTTTCTTTGAACATGATAAAAGTAAAAGTGCAACACCATGTTCTGCCACACATTCACTTCATAATATGGGGTGCTGTTTCACATGCTGTAAAATATATAAAAGAAGAGACATGCAGTCAGCAACAGCAAAGAGGAGTTTATTGAAGAAACAAAACTTTCAAACAAAGTGTTGTTTTTATAACTGAAAATGACATGAAAAAACTGGGGGAGCCTGGCTTCCCTTGGCTTCCAGGAGAATACACCACTGTCTCTCACACTCTCGCTCTTCCTCATCTATACTCCTCTTTACACCCTCTGCCCACCTGACCACCATGGGATCTAGAGACTTTGGCTGCACCACTCTTTGTTTCTGGGATTCTCTTTCAGAAAACACCTGTAACACAGACTCTCCATCCACAATCAAGTCATGTCTTAAGACCCATTTACACAGTAGTGCCTATCTTTATAATCTTTATATGTTTTATATGTTTTAAGATAATAGCTCGGTCAATTGTTTTATGTTGTTTCAAGGTTTATGGTATTTACTACATGCTGTTATTTATTTATTGCTTGTTTGAATTTTGAATGGTGATTTTGGGTAAATAGAAAAATTAAAAAATAATAAAGAAAATAATAAATTAATAAAATGCATTATTTAGGGCCTAAGCACTATAGGGTGCACAGGACCCTCTTGTTTTCATAAGCATAATTTTAAATTTTCCAGCATTTTGGGCTTTTAGGGGTCTTTGCATTATCAAAACTCAGGAAAATTATCTGCCATTATGATCCCTGAGAGCCTGGTCAGGGACCCTCACACAATATTTTGCTGCATAGCTCATTCACATTTGCATGTATGGCTGTGAAACTCGATACACATTTAGAGCTCATTGAGCTGAATAACTTTCGCACTGCATGTCCTGGGCTCAACTCAAAAGGAAGTCAGTTATTTTTGGTTGTTTGAAAAACACACCTGATGGATTTTGATAGACTCCTTCCAGGGAATTTATATGATCATTACGAAACCGGGCCGATGTGATCTAAAGGTACCGAGGATGCAAAATTACAGAGAGATTTTTGATATCTCAAACGTGTCAGCTGTGATAATGTTTTAAACGTACGCTGAAAAGTGGTTAATAACTTTCTATGTAACATTTTTTTTTATTGAAACAATACAAAATAGAACACAAAACACACACATCGCAACTGTTAACACTCACACACACACCCGCACACACACACACACGCACACACTCTTACATCACACACATACATACACACAGATGACAAATGTTAACACTCTCACACACACAAACACACTCATATATCAAACACACACACACACACACACACACACACACACACACACACATCTCTCTCTCTCTCATATGCATGCAGAAACACACATATACACAGATATACCCCCCCACACACACACACACACACTAACAAGTCACATGTCTCACAAATACATCACACATACGAATACACACATCACAAATGTTAACACACAGACTCACACACCATACACACAAACATATGCACAAACACATTTACTTGTCACACACATACACCTACAGGGCTCCCACACACACCTCTCTCTTTCACAGACACTAACCCACTAACAGGATACACACACACACTCAACAAAGCTGACATCAGCCATATATAGTGTGTGAAGTGTCAAGTTGTGTGGTGCACCCGGGCGGCAAAAGCTCTTTGTAAGTCTTAACACACTCAAAAAAAACACAGGTTGTTGCATCTGGGAGGCAATGACCGAGGGTGCTTGGGCCCGCTCATCGTTGCTTGCAACTGTATTATTATTTTATTATTGTTGTTGTTATCTTTAGTATTGTGCTTATGTACGTATTTCACACTTATATTTCAGACATACACATTCTGAGAAGCTCTTTTTCACACGGCTAGAAGAGGAAGTGATCTCTGCTGTATTTCTGGTCTCAAGACACAGATGAAGACAGAGCACACTCACAGAGACAGTAACAGTGTGTAACAGAACAGGAGCTTTAATATCTTTCTGAAGTGGAGTTGGTGTGGAGATGAGTGAGTGTGAACTCAGGATGAAGATCCTCCTCATCTTCACCCTCTGTCTGATCTCAGGTAAAGAAATGCACTTCAGAATAATCCTCACTCTCAGCAGCAGTGTTACATGAAGGAAGGTTTTGCTCAGATGGATGTTTGGTGTTTTGTTAGATGGAGGAGATTCCAAGGAAGTAACAGGATATTCAGGAGGAGGAGTCCTTATCAAGTGCAAGTATGGTATAAAATACAAGCAAAACAATAAATATTTCTGTAAGAGTTCATGGTCGGGATGTTCTGACCAAATAAAGACAGAAGATAAGAATAAGTGGATAAATTCAGGAAGATTCTCACTGTATGATGACACCAAATCAGCAGAGTTCTGGGTGATGATCAGAGAGCTCACTGTACAGGACACTGGGACGTACCACTGTGGAGTTGATATAAGTTATGGGACAGACAGTTACATACCAGTGCAGCTGAAGGTAGATGAAGGTGAGTAGGAAATATTTATTCAGGCATTTTAATTAAGAAAAAAATTTGTCATGATTGTGGATCATTTCCCTTCCATAACAAATAAAACAATAACAATTCATACATTGGAGATATTACATGTAACCCTACTGTTACGAAACCTTAACCATATCATTATTGTATAAATATCATAAATATTAATTTCTGCACAATGATAACTGCCATTGTGTTCTGACCTTCATGCATTATAATTCAGGTTTACTCAGCAGCTTTTGTTGAGTAAATATGACTCGGCTTTTCACCAACACCTACTGCTTTAAAATATGTCAAAATCATTCAATACCGTCATCTCTTTTATCTTCATTTTGTCCTTTTGTTCCTTTCTTCTAGCTTTACACAGTTTTATTGTTCCATGTCAACTCTGATGGCAAAGAATGCTACTTTTTAATTGAATGTACACCAAATAATAATCATAAAATGTAAAAAAAGAAATCTAAAATTAATGAAATCACTTGAAAAAAGCAAAGGGCTGTTACGTGGTGCGGTATGGAGAGCCGCACCACGCGATGTTTTTTAATTATAAGAGCCCTTATGCTGGGCGTTAGAGTGGGTCAGTGAAATAGGAAATAGTGAGAGTGCTTGTGATACACACGGGAAGTCCTTCCCGTTTGGAGATAGCGTGGGATTATTAATTAAGGAACTTAAAAGTAAAATAAATAAGAAAATGTGAAAACACTCCGCCGTCTGCGCGAGAACGGACGGGGCTCTGGAAAATAAAACAAAACTTGTCCTCTCGGGGCGTTCACCCTTACCGAGGACTTTGGGAGAGAGAGAGTGTTTGTGCTTCGTGCACTAACAAACTACTGAGCGCGCACGCTGTACTTCTGCGTGCCGCTCTCCCTATCTCTCTCTCTCTCACTCGCTCTCACCGGCGTCTTAAATAGACAGAGGCTGGGGCTTTGCCTCTGTCCCTAAACAGCTGTCTGTCTTTTCTTTTCTTTTCTTTTCTTTTCTTTTCTTTTAATTTCTTTCTTTCTATCTTTCTTTCTTTCTTTTGGCCCTGATACCTTACCGGTGCTACCTAAATGATCGCACGAAGTGCGCCGGTATCAGGACCCTTAAATAAACCTGCCGTCAGGTGCGGCTCGTTCAGGCTGATTGCCTGACGGTGGCGTTGCCTAGCAACCACGTGTATAAATGGCCGTGCTTTTGCCTGTTCAGAACTCCGCGTGGTAACAGCTTGCGGATCTGCCTGTTCTGAACAGTTTAAGCACGGTTCTGCCTCTCGCGCGACCCGCGTCGTTACAAGGGCTGCTTGGATTTAGAGGCCTATGAGCTTTATGCTTCATCCTTCACTAGTTCGGACCACAAGTTTGTGTCCTCATTTGAAGGGTCATTAAGTGGTTCACATCGTCCACACAGGTCCGTCCACCTCATAGCAATTTTTCTAGATTATATAAAAATAACTGTAATTTAATTTAGAGAAGTGAAGCGTTTATTAATATGGAGTGAGACATTTAGTGTTCAGAATACTTTTTTTAACTGTAACACTTAAAGTGTCATTTTAGTAGATGCATCAATTTTTGTGTTTTTAACGCTGACCTTGGTCTTCAGAGGACTGAGTGCACATACAAGGGGACGCCTCAGCCTCAACAAACCACTGTCTCTCTCTGTCTCTCTATCTCTCTCTGTCCCGTTCATCCTCTATACTGTATGTGCGCTTACTTGCTTTAGTGTAGTCAGATGCACTATGCAGGGCCACAGCCTGGACAGGGAGCCAATTCACTGCTGGGCAACAAACATGCACATAGTCACACACTGTGGGCAATCTGGAAATGCAAACCAGTCTAATTTGCATGTCTTTAGACTTAGATTGTGGAGGAAACCAGAGGAAACCCAAGAAGCACAATCTTTTGTGACACAAAATTGTGTTGTCTCTTTGCTTTAAATAATCAAATCAAAATGCATTTTAAAAACTCAATATATTACTGTAATATGCACACAGACCCAAGCCAAGGCAGGACTCCAACCCCAGCACTGGAGATACGAGTACACAGTGCTGATCAATAAAACATCAGGTTGCCTATCAAACACACAGAATGAATTAGAAAATCTAGATCTTTCAGTAAGATTAAAAAAATCAAATAAGTACAGATCTGAAATTGACACAGGATGGCAGGTATTCAGGTCAGAACAAAAGAAATGTAAGATTATTCAGTGGGTTTAACAGTGTTACAGTATATGATAGAACACACACACACACACACTGACCTGATTGGTTGTGATTTGCAGATCTGTCTTATGAGAAGTCCATCAGTGAGACTGTCCATGCAGGAGGAGATTTGAACATCAGCTGTAAATACCCAGAATCCCTCAGGAATAAGATCAAGTTTCTCTGCAAGATGGGGCTACGGGATTCAACTTGTTCTTATTATTCATCTGTTAATGAAAATAGAAAATATGTAAATATGGAGAAGTTCTCCCTGTATGATGACAGAGAAAGACAAATCTTGAATGTGAGTATTAGAAATGTAATTGATCGAGACTCTGGTGAATACTGGTGTGGAGCTGAAGCAGCCTGGGAATCTGATGATGGATACAAGGTTTATTTCACACAGATCAACCTGACAGTTACTGGTGAGTTTGTAGAGACACAGAGACACACTGCATTCAATATTCAGACATTACAGATGGACTTTGTGTGAAGCTTCTACCACGTGACATTCTACCACGACTAGTCTGCGGTATTACTGGCCGTTAGTGAATATAACAAGAAGAAACAGATCATTTATTTGACATGGAATTACATAGACGTATATCCTAAATAATACAAGACTTTTTAGACTCCAAGTCTGTTCACTGGAGAAACACTACATTAACTATTCTTACTGCACATTCATACCAATACTAGTGTGTTAAATACAACAATATTGCCAGTATAGGAATAACTTTGCTTCAGTTTACCGCAGTCTATAATTATGTTTCTTTTTAACAAAGTAAATGTACCCTGTCATTGTGTTACATCTGTTATCAGTCATTTATTATCTAACTAAACTTTCACTGCTTTAGAGCCATATGTCCCAGTTTCAACCTTGAAACCAATGCGAGCTTCATCATCACCATCATCATCATCTTCTTCTTCTGCTTTTACTTCTTCTTCATCATCATCTCAGTTTACATCGGTTTCTCCTGCAACAGGTGATTCTACTCAGACACACATCACACTCATAATCTAACTACATGACTTTGATCTGATCCCTAATGAATGATCATCATGTAGGATAAAGTGTCTGTTTCTCTTCCAGGATTTCCAGTTGTGATCCCTGTGTCTGTAATTCTGCTGCTGCTTCTGATTGCAATCTTACTACTTCTTGTGATTCTTAAAAAAAGGCGCAAAATGCAAGGTATCCATGAACAAACATGACACATTATTAAGTGTTTAATGCATTCAGATTCATGTGACTGGTTCATGATCAAGTGGTGCAGAGGTGCAGCAGATAGCGTTGCTACCACATAGCTCCAATGTCCAATGCTCAATATTGAGCTCAGGTTCCTGCAACTCAGTTAAATCCAAAATTAAATATAACAACATTTACAACATGTATTGACTCCTGAACTGTTGTTTTCAGCAAGTAGACCTTTGTCTGCCAGAAGAATTGTTCAAAGCTCAAAAAATGACAACAGGGTAATTATATTTATTATTGTGTGTGTGTGTGTGTGTGTGTGTGTGTGTGTGTGTGTTTAGTATCAAAGCCATATTTTGCAAGGGAGTAAAACATTGACTTTTTTGGTTTATGTTTCTTTTTACTCTCAGATTTCTCTTGAGGTCTGCGAGTATGAGGAGAGTAAAAACACCATGTACCGCTCTGCCCCAAATGCTGGACCTTCTACAGTTTACTCTGCTGTCGAATCACCCACAAGCCCCTCTGATCCTGATCAAACTATTTATGCAAACACATTGTTCCCCACAAGCCCCTGTGACTCTACAGTTTATTCTACACCTCAACCTTCCAGAATCGCCTTGGATCAGGACATCTAGTGCACAGCTTAGTTACTGTACCAACAGGTCTAATAATGCAGTTCAACAGATTATCTTTAAGTATGTGATACATAGTACCGTTCCTCATGATTATTAATGCAGTTAGTTTCTCATCATTAGTGCTTTAAGCATGTGGTGCTGGAACTCGACTACTTCCTTACACCTTCCAGCTTACACCTGAAACTCAATCTGTTTAATTCGTCTTCCAAACGAACCATTTCAGTGTGTGGGTAAAAGGAGTTTCTCCTGAGCCGAGCTCTGTCCCACAAAAGAACAGCAGAGCTGAGCAGAGCCGGGGGAGAGTTTCCTTCATATCAAGGGATACAGTATGATCCTATCCTCACTATATTAAAACTTCTGTTGGCCGTTTTATTAGTGCTTTCCGTTCAAGGTTCCTGTCTCCCCAGTCTCTGGAGGTGTAAACATTACATCAGTTTATTTGTTACTGCAGTGTGAGCAAAAATGTACAAATGTAAAAAAAAAATTTAAAAAAACAGTGTGAAATTAGTGCACTGATTTGAAAGCATCAAATCGTTTTACTTTTATTAATTTACATTGGTACTGAGGTTATTTCCAGCATATTACACAATAAAAAAATTCTAATGACTTTTGTGTAATTCATATTAATTTGACAATCTAGTTAACAAGTAACATTCATTCATTTATCTTCAATAACGCTTATCCTGTACAGTGTTAAGAGAGCCTCGAGTCTATCCCAGGACACTTTGGGCATGAGGTGGGGTACTGTACACCCTGGACAGGTTGGAACGTAGATAAATAACATTATGATGTCTAGAATGCAACTGCAAAATAAAACTGGAGAAGAAGATGGCAAGGCCTCTGGGTAATCCGAAGACCTCACGCCTCTCCTCTGGGATTTGCCCGTTTTCCCTGACGATCTTAAAAGGTTTCATGCAGCACTCCTATTGGACATGGCACAAGCAGTCCACTCACTTTTAAAAACTGAACTGAACTAGCAGATGCTTTATCGCACGTAAATATGATTCTGGAACAAGTCAAATCATAATACGAAGACCACGACCAACATCTGCGCGAGGTAGAAAATGATCTAAATGATTATTCTGTAGCGACAGGCTGGTAAGTGTAAGACAACAGTGGACGTGCTATGGAAGGAAAACGAGTATCTAAAGGAGAAGCTGGATGATTTAGAGAACCGTTCACAGAGATCTAATATGACAGTGTTGAGCATTCCTGAAAAGCTTGACGGGTCAGACCCAGTTAAATTCATGAAGCACTGGGAAAGGAGTTCTTTGTGAGACCTCTTGTTATTTCATGAGCCCATCGAATCAGTCCCAAGCTAAATAACAACAGAGCAAGCCCAAGGTATTCTTGGTGCACTTTCATTTTTTTCAGGATAAGCACCGTTTCTTTCAATTCAGCAGACAAAAAAGCTAGTGTGGTTTTCATGGACACAGTAGGTTTTTTTTTGTTGTGTTTTTTCATGAGGATTTCAGTGCCTCTCCAATTCACACTTTTTATCAGCCAGATAGTCTTAACTTCATGTAGTAGGGTAGCCTTACCTAGATTGTATGAAACTTTTATCTTTGTTAAATTTGGGATACGATCATCCTCAGTTGTGGAATTAGATCTGGGATTTATGTTTTTTGTTTGTTTGTATGGTTTCTCATGTTTGACTCAAGGTTAAAAGAGAGGGTTTGCATTCTGCATCTCACTCATCATCTATTGCTTAATCCTGTATTCAGGGTCATGGGAGGGGAGGCTTAGGACACAAGGTCCACACACACACTACGGCCAATTTTGGAATGCCAATTAACCTAACCTACATGTCTTTGGACTGTGGTAGGAAACCCACCGAGCACAGGGAGAACATAGAGCACACAGAGACAGGAATCGAACCCAGGTCCGAAGTGCAAGGCGACAGTGCTAGCCACTACACCACCATGCCGCCTGTGCATTTTACATCTCTAATTACTAAATGTTGTGCTATTTTTTTGTTGGACCCCATCATTTTAAAGTTCATGGTCACAAAATGTTTTTTTTTTTTTCATGTCCTTTCATTTTAGATTTTATGCCCTGCATACTTGAATATTATACTGCACAGTTAATATACTGTAGGTGGTAATGATGATGGAGGCCATCCTGTAAGGTTTTTGTCCTGGAATGTCAGGGGGATAAATGATCCTGTTAAAAGAGCCAATTTTTTTTTCCTTCTTAAATATTTCAAACCAGATAAAGTATTTCTTCGAGAAACACATCTCAGATTGGAAGACCACAATAGAATCCGTAAATCATGGGTCAGTCACATTTTTCATTCAAAATGTAATAGTAGATCCATGACAACCTTTTGTCATTAACTCCCGAGCTTAATTTTCACCATCTGATATTTTTGAGAAAGTTGACCTGTGCCATTGACCCTTTGCTTGACAGATCTACCATTAGTACAAGTGGAAACTCAATCCACCCCTGCTATACAACAAAAAAATGATGTGACTTCTTCTTGACCAGTATCAATACTTTACTTTTCATTTAATAAAATGGAATTGGTGTCCTGCTCATTACCTTTGGAAACTCTAAAGGCTAGAATGAAGGATAAAAAGGAAAACTGCAAGCACTGTCACAATCCATTTCAGACTTGGACAAATTGTCGCACCAGCAGTCATTCATCGCCGAATTATTGCGTGCTCCGATCTCTGTGTTTCGTGTCTGGTGTCAAGAATACGTTCTTGTTTTTCACACTGTCGACCTTTTTGCTTCCCCGGTTACGTCTACTTCCTCACAAATTGGATTTGATCACCAGGTTTTGACCCTTTGCTTTCATTCCCGACTTCGTCTCTGCCTAAATCCCCAGGATGACTGCAATGCTGAATACAGGTGCATGTTTTCTGAAACCAAGTCTGATCACAAGCTCTTCGATTCACAACCCCGATCTCCTTACACGGCTGCTCACTCAACCCGCGTGCCGGATTCAGCTCGGCCGTTGCAGCTTTGATTCCGTCACACAACCACGCTCTCTCTGCGTGCTACGCTTTCACATTTATTTAATTAAAAAATCTGTTAAACTAAGTCCTGTCTGTTGTGTCTACCTCTGGGTCCACCTGTGCGACACGGTCGACGCGCCCCTGAGGAAGTGGAGAATTTATTTATGGAGGTATTGTGGGGGGGCTTTACTCCAGGTTTTGAACAAATTGGGGTGCCAGTTTAACTAAAACAAACTTGAAACAACATGCAGAAGACTCTAGACTTAAAAGCAAACCCATCTGTTTTTCCATATTTTTATAGAATTTATCCAAAAAAACTTGTTTTACAAATATTTCTCTGACAATAAATGATTGCATGCATCAGCAAACCAGAGCTACTGTATCTGTGAGCTGTATAACTGGCAGATAAATAATCCTCCTCCCTGTAAAGAGTCCACACCCTAAATCACCATTCTTTTTTAGTGATCAGTGCATGACTGGGTTTCACTTGAGTGTGTCGCGAGAGGCTCACACACAAGTACTAAACATAGTATTGAACTTTTCACTTATGTACAGTCGTGGCCAAAAGTTTTGAGAAATATTAGTTTTCACAAAGTTTGCTGCTAAACTGCTTTTAGATCTTTGTTTCAGTGGTTTCTGTGATGTACTGAAATATAATTACAAGCACTTCATACGTTTCAAAGGCTTTTATCGACAATTACAATGACATTTATGCAAAGAGTCAGTATTTGCAGTGTTGCCCTTCTTTTTCAGGACCTCTGCAATTCGACTGGGCTGCTCTCAATCAACTTCTGGGCCGAATCCTGACTGATAGCAACCCATTCTTTCATAATCACTTTTTTTTGCCAGGATTAGTGTTTTTTTGTTTGTCCACCCGCCTCTTGAGGATTGACCACAAGTTCTCAATGGGATTAAGATCTGTTGAGTTTCCAGGCCATGGACCCAAAATTTCAACGTTTTGGTCCCCGAGCCACTTAGTTATCACTTCTGCCTTATGACACGGTGCTCCATCGTGCTGGAAAATGCATTGTTCTTCACCAAACTGTTGTTGGATTGTTGGAAGAAGTTGCTGTTGGAGGGTGTTTTGGTACCATTCTTTATTCATGACTGTGTTTTTGGGCAAAATTGTGAGTGAGCCCACTCCCTTGGATGAGAAGCAACCCCACACATGAATGGTCTCAGGATGCTTTACTGTTGGCATGACACAGGACTGATGGTAGCGCTCACCTTTTCTTCTCCGGACAAGCCTTTTCCCAGATGCCCCAAACAATCTGAAAGAGGCTTCATCTGAGAATATGACTTTGTCCCAGTCCTCAGCAGTCCATTCGCCATACTTTTTGCAGAAGATCAATCTGTCCCTGATGTTTTTTTTGCAGAGAAGTGGCTTCTTTGCTGCCCTTCTTGACACCAGGCCATCTTCCAAAAGTCTTCTCCTCACTGTGCGTGCAGATGCGCGTGTGCGTGTACACCTGCCTGCTGCCATTCCTGAGCAGCTCTGCACTGGTGGCACTCCGATCCCGCAGCTGAATCCTCTTTAGGAGACGATCCTGGCGCTTGCTGGACTTTCTTTGATGCCCTGAAGCCTTCTTAACAAGAATTGAACCTCTTTCCTTGAAGTTCTTGATGATCYTATAAATTGTTGATTTAGGTGCAATCTTAGTAGCCACAATATCCTTGCCTGTGAAGCCATTTTTATGCAACTCAATGATGGCTACACACGTTTCTTTGCAGGTCACCATGGTTAACAATGAAAGAACAATGATTTCAAGCATCACCCTCCTTTTAACATGTCAAGTCTGCCATTCCAACCCAATCAGCCTGACATAATGATCTCCAGCCTTGTGCTCGTCAACATTCTCACCTGAGTTAACAAGACGATTACTGAAATGATCTCAGCAGGTCCTTTAATGACAGCAATGAAATGCAGTGGAAAGCATTTTTTTCCGAATTAAGTTAATTTTCAAGGCAAAGAAGGACTATGCAATTCATCTGATTACTCTTCATAACATTCTGGAGTATATGCAAATTGCTATTATAAAAACTTAAGCAGCAACTTTTCCCATTTCCAGTATTAATGTAATTCTCAAAACCTTTGGCCACAACTGTATACTGTATTCTCCTCATACACAGGGTATAGGGGGCTCAGTGATACGTTTCTCATTCACCATGCAGAAGGCCTGGGTTTGAATCTCGGTCAGTGTCCAAACCCAGTTATTGAATGCATCAGCTCATGTCCAGTAACTGAGAAATTAAAATAAAGCTCATGTCCAGTAACTGAGAAATTAAAATAAAACAAATCTATGTTATAAGAATAACAAATAAAAAACTGATTCACTATTAATTACATGGCACTGTCTTGTTACATCCAATGTTATCTTTTTAACTAACTAAATTAACAGGTTAAAAAAACTAATTATAGTAGTCACAATTAAAGCTGTTCATGAATCCATCTGGTCATTTGGTCAAAGAAGTGTAGAATAATGTACCAGCAGGTCTAAAGCAGGGGCCCTGGCTCAGCGCTACAGTAAAGCCCAGGTCACAAGATGTGCAGCTGTTTCTTGCTTGATCAGAAAGGGAAGTGTTTACTGCATCACTTAACTGATTAATATGCAGACAAAAACACAACGGCAACACACACTCACAGAGCAGGACAGTGATAGTGACAGTGTGTAACAGAACAGGAGCTTTAATATCTTTTTGAAGTGGAGTTGGTGTGGGACCTCAATATGAAGATCCTCCTCATCTTCACCCTCTGTCTGATCTCAGGTAAAGAAATGCACTTCAGAATAATCCTCACTCTCAGCAGCAGTGTTACTTTATATGACGAAAGGTTTTGCTCAGATGTACTGTACAGTATGTTTGGTGTTTTGTTAGATGGAGGAGATTCCAATGCAGTAACAGGATATTCAGGAGGAGGAGTCCTTATCAAGTGCACATATCATACAGAATACACAAAAAACAAGAAATATTTCTGTAAGGGTTCATCACCGGACTGTTCTGACCAAATAAAGACAGGAGCTGAAAACAGGTGGATAGGTTCAGGAAGATTCTCACTGTATGATGACACCAAATCAGCAGAGTTCAGGGTGATGATCAGAGAGCTCACTGTACAGGACACTGGGACGTACCACTGTGGAGTTGAACGTGATTTTGGGACAGACAATTACACACGAGTGGAACTGAAGGTAAAGGAAGGTGAGTTTCCAACTATTGCATTCTGTTCATCAACCCGAAGGTCTAGTGTAATTAACAGAAATGGAAACTGTACATTTTTACTACATTATGTAATTTATGTAATTAATAATTAATTACTAAAATTATGTAATTAATATGTTAATTATCTTTTAAGTATCTTTTAGCCGCTTCATTTTTTTCCTTTATACAAGGTTAAGAAACTAGTCATATTGATGTGCATTATAAATTCAAAACTCAACCAAATTCGAACTGTATGAATCAACATCTAATCATTGCTGCACAAGGACTTTCTATAAGTCTTGTTTATCATATAATACAGTTATTAAAATTCAAATCCACCAAAAGAAGAGCTGTTTAAGTTATATGGAGTTCTCCTTCGTTATTGGAGGTTCATTAACCAAGGACCAGAACCATATTCATGGTCAAGTGGAACTGTCCCACCACACGCATCCCAAGCAGACCACACAGGACATCCATGTGATGAGATCTCCAATCAGAAAAGGGGCACCAGGATGAGTCAGAAAGGTCCAGAGGGTGGAGGGGGTATGGATCACTGGCATCACAGGAGCGGCATGTGTAGCCAAACAGAGAGAAAGAGGAAAAAGATAATGAGAGAGAACAGTTAGGTTTGGTCACAGACACATAATGTGTAAAAATGAATGTGTTTTGTGCAGAGCATTAATTGGCAGGCTATCCCGTAACTTTGGGTCTTTGTAAGAAAAAGTTCTGCCCCTGCTGTAGTTTTTATAATATGAGGTTTTATGCCTTAGGGAGGGTGAGGCGGCTCATAAAAGACTAGCAGTTCACTCAGGTACTGTGGCATGAGACAATTTAGTGCTTTATAGGTCATTATTTTAAACTGTATACATTACTTCTATAGTAGTATAACTGTCTACAGTACATGTTGTTAATCAGAGGTAGGAAACATACACACATTATAAACTGATCTGATCATTGTTATTTGCAGATCCGTCCTATAAGAAGTCCATCAGTGAGACTGTCCATGTAGGAGAAAATTTGAACATCAGCTGTAAATACCCAGAATCCCTCAGGAGTAATCCCAAGTTTCTGTGCACTACATGGCTACATGAGTTAGTTTGTTTTTATAAAAAATCTCTTAATGAAAGTGGAAAATATGTAAATATGGGGAAATTCTCCCTGTATGACAACAGAGAAAGACGAATCTTGAGTGTGAGTATTAGAAATGTAACTGAGCGAGACTCTGGTGAATACTGGTGTGGAGCTGAAGCAGCCTGGGAATCTGATGATGGATACAAGGTTTATTTCACACAGATCATCCTGACAGTTACTGGTAAGTTTGTAGAGACACAGAGACAAACTGCATTCAATATTCTGACATTACAGATAGACTGTATGAGTCAGTGCACATCTTACCCATGACTAGGCTGTGATATTTTTAGCATTTATTTAATACAACAATAACAGCAGGAGAAATAGAGCAGATTTGTTTAGAAAGAATTTTGTTACCACATGAGGTTGAAGTGATCTACAGTAGCTGATATTATCATGGTAATCTTCTCAGTTCTGTCCTTTCGGTCTAAATGTTGAGATGAACTGATTTGTATCAGCCTCTCGGTTCTTCCTGGGCACATGTGTGTATTTTTGCTTCACTACACTTCCTGTGAGATAGCAGAAGTATTACCAGCAGCACAGCAATAATTCACAGCAGTCTATAAAGGGTGATTTTTCTCAGCTTTGGTAGCAGTTAATATTTGTGAAGTTGCATGCATACTAAACATTCCCTGTATCATGCTGTGTCTGTTCTGCTATCAGTCATACACAAGGTCATCTAAATAAACTTTCACTGCTTTAGAGACGCGTGCTCCAGTTTCAACCTCGTCATCATTGTCATCGTCATCCACAACACTGGTCCTCACCAATAAAAACAAATCCTGGCCTACTCCAGGTCCTCCTCCAGCAGGTGATTCTGCTCACACCCAAAAAACACTCTATGAATTTCACGAATCTGATCTCCTATGAGCAGGTTAAAGTGACCGTCTGTCTGTTTATGTTCCAGGGTTTCCGGTTTCCACTGTGATCCCTGTGGCCGTAATTCTGCTGCTGCTTCTGATTGGTGTCACATTCCTTACTTTGGCTCTACTAAAGAGATGCAAGATGCAAGGTATTAATAAACATTTAAGCATGCTTAAATGTTTAACACGTTCATTTTGTGAGAGTGGGTCATGATCAGTAGCATTGATGCCTCACAACGCCCACTCATTCAGTCTTGAGTCTTGAGCTATCTTTAATACAGTGAATGTAAGACAGACAAGATGCGTTCTGATTGGCTAGTGGTTACCTGCAGAAAATATTCAGGCATGTTAATTACTGTAAGACACAAGACAATTGCTCAGTTCAAATGGACAACTGAATGATGGTTCATTATTTTATTATTATTTGCCGCAGCCAAAGACAGGGTTTATTCCTAGCAATAATTCTGTGCATCATTCTTTATTATCAAGAACAATATAATATTAATACTACATAATATTAATTTGTGAGTAAGGACGTGTAAGATCTTTGTCTCGGGTCGCACCATAGACACACAAACATTAGGAAGGTCTTATGTGGTTGTCACTCTCTGGTGCTGCAGAATCAATCCTCCTCCAAACAAACAAAAGCGAAAGTGCCGGGGCAGATAGGGCAGTCCTCCAGGAACTGTCCCTCGGCAAGCTGGTGAATGGTGGTGGCAAACTCTAATCTAAGCTCCATGACTCCCTTTTAAACAGTGGTGACACTCTGGGGTCTTTAGCTAATGATCTCATACCAGTCCTGCTAATTTTAGCAGCCCCACCCTTTCACCCTTGTGAATCTGTGACAGAAGCAAATAAACTTAATCAATCACATCATACACTCTTTAATCAATTTTGAGTTCTGGTTTATGATTCCAAAATTAAATACACAACAATAACAACAAAATAACACCATTTACAATGTTTATTGACGCCTCAACTGTTGTTTTCAGCAGGTAAAGCTTCAACTGCCAGAATAATTGTCCAAAGCTCAAGAAATGACCCAGGGGTAATTATATTTATTATATTGTCTATGTGTTTCGTATCAAACTTTAAGGTATTTTACAAGAACAAAAGTGTAAAACATTGACCTTTTTTGGTTTATGTTTCTTTTTACCTTTTTTTTCTTTCTTCTGAGGTCTGTGAGTATGAGGATTTTAATGCTGGACCAAATGCTGGACCTTCCACAGTTTACTCTGCTGTTCAATCACCCACAAGCCCCTCTGATCCCTCTCAAATTATTTATGCAAACACTGAGTTACCAACAAGCCCCTGTGACTCTACTGTTTATTCTACACCGCCACCTCCCAGAATCGCCGCGGATCAGGACGTCTACTGCACAGCTTAGTTACAGACAGTGTCTCTCTGCTAAGGAATCTGCTTTAAATCTCTAATAATGCAGTTCAACACATTCTCTTTAAGTAGTAAGTCTCATGTGATACAGTACATGGTGCAGTTCCTCATGTGTATTCATGTGGCTAGTTTCTCATCATTAGTGCTTCAGGGATGTGGTGCTGGAACTCAACTTCTTCTCCAACCATTTTTTTCCCTCCACCCTGAAGCAAAATAATCCATGAAGCAAAATGTACCTGAAAAGATGCAGCAAAGTGATGAGTTCGTACAGTATCTGGTGCGCAAACAACTCACTAAAGAAAAAACAACTGTCTTTAAATTACAACTAAAGATCTTTCTGTTTCTTAGGTCTTTCTGTTGCTTGAAAGGTTTGACTGAAGGTACTTAAAGTAACTCAGTATGGTTATGAGTGTTTAGCTCGCTAGCTCCTGTAAATCTAGCCTCAGCTTGTGTCGCTAATGGACTGCCTCACGTTAAATTCCAGTCACAGAAATAACCTGCAAATGGACCCTTACCCAGAAAATAAATAAATGCTGAATTGATCTAAATCTAGACAACACTCCGTCAGATTCGTTTAGTGCAGCTGTTGTAATAGAGACATTTATATTATTGTTATAGTATTTATATAAAGCTTTACAGGCTTTTAGAAGGAAAGAGAGGTGACATTGTGAGTTTGACAGTAAGCTGTAACGTTAACTCCAGACTTGGTAAACAGATTATTAAATTATCTAAAGTCACATCTGACCGCCGCTGGTGCTGCCAGTGATTTTCAAAACGGCCGATAAAAGAAAACTAAACTGGGAAATAAACTGTAAACTATCCCAAACAAATTTTATTTTAAAAAAATTACCACTGAACCCCAATAAAGAGTGCATTAAACTGTCATCATCATCTCTGTAGTTTCATAGTGTCAGTCCGGCAGTGGTGTGTTAAAATCATCTGATTGCAACTTGTGTTAATCTGTTCTTGAGAACAAAGCGCCATCTCGTGGTGGCACTTTGTAAATGAATAATTGGGGCATCAACAGGCCTTCAGTTACTTTTAAGTGGCTACTACTGTACTGTATGAACCCACTGTAAAGATATACAGTATCCAATGACAGGAACTTACTTTTGTATGTTGCTCTGGATAAGAGCACCTGCTGATTGGCTAAATGTAATTGTAAATGAACATGTGTCAGGATGTCAAAATTTGAACCAATGCTTTAAAGGAAGGGAAAATTTCTTAAAGAGAATGATTACTGGTAATGAGACATGGATTCATCACTACGAGTCTGAGAGTAAAGGGCAGAGTTAACGGAACGGAAGTCAACCTTCAGCTGGAAAATTGATGCTTACAGTTTTCTGGGATTCTGAATGGTCAGTATTGGAAAATTATCAGGAATGAAGTTCAAAAATTACCGTGCTTGTTACAGTGAGACACTTATTGAAGAGCTGAAGCGTAAACTTCGTATAAAAACACAGAGGATTGCTATCCAAGTTTGTCGTGATCTTGCATGACGATGCACGTCCGCACACTTCCGCCCACAATGTTGACATTTTGGAAAAACTTTGTTTTGAGGTGTTAAAGCATGCTCCCTATAGTCCTGATCTCGCTCCATGAGACTTTTACCTGTTTGCTCCCGTGAAAGCAGGATTAAGATTCACTTCCGATGAAGAAGTTTATTGGACCATGAATCTGAGAAAATGCATAGTAATAAATCACCCAAAATGTGAATTAATACCTGAACGAAAAGCAAGAAATGTTTTCACTATTTTGTTGTTGTTGTTGTTTTTGTTCATGCACACTGGAGACTCGGTCTAGATATGACAAAAATTCTTTATTTTCATATTTGGTCACCTTGAAGACCCTTTTCCCCTACAAGTATATATGTTCTATGAATAGCACACGCCCCAACAGTCCAGTGAGTCAAAAAAAATTATTGCAAATTAAATTATGTAGATTAAAAGTATTAGCTGATTTTGAAAGCCATGGAGTACACACAGCATTAGCAGGATGAAAGCAATAAGACTCTCAATCTGTAATCAGGATTTTGAAATGCTGTTTGTTACCCTTTTAACAGCGGCTCAGTAATTTTAGTTGATACAGTTGATGGGGTCCCGTCAGAACCCAGGTATCAGCACACAGTGTTTGAGTTAAAGATCAGTAGATTGTTCTGTGGCTGGACCCTGTGGGGCTCTTTTAATTTCTGCACAGATGTTATTTCACCTCAGTGCACATGATGTTGCATTCATGTGGGCCAGACTAAGAAGGACCGTGTACAAAAGCTCAGGGTGAACCACAACAAATTGGGCCTGCTCCCATTTTATATAATCACAAGGTATTTCCTGACACTCTGTCTAAGAACTGACATTACAATACCAGTGCTTCACTTATTTTCATGGCTTTCTACAGCTCAATACTGATCCACAGTCTTGCGACATGTTAAGATGGAGTTGCAAAAAAAGAAACATGTCGAAGATGTAAAAAAAAAAAGAGTGTGGAATTGAAAGCATCTGGTACTGTCTTTTCAAATAGTTTCCAGATTGTTATGATTCTTTTGCCTGTATTAATTTTGTATTTTCTTTTCTTTTTATTTCATTTGTAGAGCCACATGCTTAATCCAAGAAAGAGCACATGATACATGTGTTGCCTTTAAAGTATTGCTGTTTAGAGTTTTTATTTGTTAAGTCATGTAAAGTTGCTTCTGTACTAATCTTTTGAAAAAAAAATTAAAAACCTACAAACCTGTTGTCCATATTCATTTGATGACTTGAACCAGTGTTACGATGGATTTCTTGAATGAGACCTCATGATACTACTGTAAGTCCATGTTGTACTGAATATCAGCAGAGCTCTGATGTCCCAAGTGCCAAAGACATCATAGCCATGGTGATAATCAGCACAATAGCATGACCTCGAATATGGTATTGCTTTTATACAACGGTTTTACAAACTGCAATTATCAATAAATTGTTTATTTAACCAGTTTTTTTTGCTGAATAACCATTTATTATTATTTTTTTATTGTCTAATTATTTTCACTTAGTAAACTTTAGAATATAAGCTCTGTAAATGTCTGAGTTTGGGAGTTGAATCCCAAATAGCAGTAAAAGAAAAGCTAGTGTACTATGCCGTATATGTACAATGCCTTGTTCCACACAATAAGTAGTCTCCTTGATCAGGGTTAGTATTGTTAAATAAAGACATTTAGACATTTCTAACTAAAGACATTTTGGGACAAGATCTTTACAAAGATTTAGATTTTGTGGATGTGGAAAGAAAGTCCAAAAGGGTCAGCATCAGTTCATGTTCAGTAGTTCACTAAAATTGTCCACTTGCTAATAAAAATAAAAGAAATCTACAATATAATACAAATAACAAATACATTGGAACCTCGGATTGCGAGTAACAAGACAAACAAAATTTGTTAATAAATTTTGACTTGATAAATGAGCGAGTCTTGACATAATAGTACGAAATATCATGTGGTATAGATGCACTTCTTGTTTGATGCTGAGCACCACGTGATCACAACTGGGCCAATGGTTCTTCTCTCGAGCTCTCGCAGAATTGTGGCTAATCGTCTTCCATGCTCAGTCCATGCACGTGCCTCAGTTGTATAGTCAACATCCGGGCGCATGTGTACTATTTACTATAACACTTGTGTGCGGGTAAGCCATCTTTTATTTGTATGTGTGTGTGTGTGTGTATATGTGTGTGTGTGTGTGTGTGTGTGTGTGCGTGTCTGTGAAATTGCTTGTATGAGTGAAAGTCTCTATTGATAAATGCATGCGTGTGTGTGTGTGTGTGTGTGTGTGTGTGTGTGTGTGTGTGTGTGTGAGAGTGAAAGTTGTCCTACACAGCTGCCCCCTTCCTCCTCCTCTCCTCTCTCTGGGACTGTCTGAAAGCTGGTGTGTGTCCTTGTGTCTGTGCGTGAGTGTGTGTGTGCAACACCAGACTCAACACTGAGACGCTGCGCTTATTGTGGCGGGGGACTTTAACAGTGCCAAGCTCAAACGTGCAGCGCCGAACTTCTATCAACATATCACCTGCCCATCCAGGGGCGAAAGGACACTGGACCACTGGACAACAGTGGACAACAGTTAAGGACGGCTACAAGGCACAATCTCGTCCACCGTTTGGTAAATCTGACCATGCCGCCATCTTCCTCATGTCAAAATATAAACAAAGGCTCAAACAGAATGTTCCGGTTCAGAGGGAGGTCACACGCTGTATGGACCAATCGCACTTGATGACGCAGACTGGGACATGTTCCGAAACAGCTCCGATGACGTCAGCGTGTTTACAGAAGCGGTTATGGGATCCGTCGGGAAACTAGTGGATGATACCATACAGAAAACGACTATCAGAACATTTCCCAATCAGAACGCGTCCCGCGTTGTAGGCAGCGGTGCGAGAACTCAGAGCGTCACGGATGGTTTTATCCACCCATGGCTTCTGATTGGGAAATGTTTCTGGACGTTATATGACACAGCCTTGTTTTTATCCACCCACGGCTTCTGATTGGGAAATGTTTCTGGACGTTATATGACACAGCCTTGTACAGGAGGACAGGGACCTGTACAAGGCTGTGTCATATAACGTCCAGAAAGCAGTGAAAGAGGTGAAGCAGGGCTACGTGAGGAAACTACACTGTAAAAAATTTGGAGTAGGATTTACTTGAAAAAAGCTTGGAAACAATTTTCACTCAGAAAAGACAAGTAAAATTACAAGAATTAGCAAAGTAAAAACCACACCACACTAACTTTTATAAAAGTTAAGTTTACTTGGGAATTTCCAGTAAATATTATTGACGTTTGTTCATAAATATATTATGATTTATTGCACTTTTTTTTACACAAGAGTCCTAGTTATTTTTTTTGTTATCATGAGTAATCTTTACTTTAAATATTATTTAAATATTACTTAATTTGCGATGTAGTATTACTACTGATGTTTTCAGTAAAAAGAAAAAGACAGACATTTTCCTTGAGTATTTTAATTTAAATTAAACATCTTTATCCTATCACAGATTTTTAATTGTGTTTTTGTATACAAAACAGAGCACAAAAATTGAACGTGGGCTGCTTAACTGTAATCTTACATACAACACTGTGATGAAGCAAATAATAAATAATAACGTTTTCTCTCGCAGCACTTCACAACTGCATTACAACGTTCTGCATTACAATGTTAACCAATACAGTACAGAACAAACTTTGCTCGTATTTACATTAACAAACTTTTAAAGAACATGATCACTTGCCAAACAAAAGCTGCATTTTTTACACAACCACCTCATGCTGTCGCACCTGCAATAAACAAAAGATGCACACATACAGTACACACATATTAACCAATTCAGAAGATGTAAAACAGCCCTGGTCCAGAAGAACTTCCAGTTTAGTTTTTTTAACGTTTTTAACCAAATAAAAATTTTACACAAACACCCTAAGATTTAATAATGAAACCAGAAGTGATGCTTGTGTGTTTATATCTTGCAAAGTTATATGTATATGTGAGTGTGGTTGTATATACGAGTATATCTATAGAAATCTGTCATACTTCAAAGTTAATCAATGTTGTATAGACTGTAATAGGTATTGTCAACTTACCTTGCATGAGCGTGAATGGTGAGTGCAATCTGTGGAACATATGTTATAAATATTAAGAAATGTTAATAACAACGTGACATTGTTATTGAAATGTTAAAAACAACGTGAATGCGCTGATGACGTATCAGATGTTGATAACTTGTGATAACAAAATGATCAAGTTATTGGGACGTGAAGAGACCATAACAAAAATCACCTGAACACATACAGTATTAAGTAATGCATTATGTCCAATAAGGAATATAATCTCTTTTCACTTGATTAATATACATCAAATGCTTATCGATTTTATCTATGACGACGCAGTGTAATTGATGTGGACTCATTGGGGGGTTAACGGCTTTCACGTTTAAAATTAAAGCCCACCCATCTCGGGGCTCGGGTATCAATCATTCCGGGTCGTAAATATGACATACGAGGCTTTACGTGTTCTAATTAGAAAACGAGTATGTATCATTCATAGATAATTTATTCACACAGGTGAACACACAAGCAATTGGGTTGTACTGCCATTTGTCACGACGTGCCGCTCTGCTACGCTCGCGTCCGGCAAAGTTTATTTCAAAGTTCACTGTACATTAAAGTTCTCCGACGATTACATGTAAAATACAAGACAATTGTTTTCGACACAGATGCTAGTTGCTAATAACTTTTGTTTGTGCAAATCGGTTKTTWAGCRAACTCAACTCTATCAACGYGCAGTCTATGGTTAAATCTTTAACCACCAGGACAGCTTAATAGCTCTATACTTTACTGCTACCGTAACTAAATTGACCAATAAACAAATATTTCATAACTTACCGTGTATAAACCTTCTTCGAGAAAAGATCCGTTGGTTTTCTTTTCTTCTGCGCGCCACTTCTGACCCAGGAGAGCATGCGCATAGATTGCCTGGCTTCGTGGAGTAAGCTTTACTTGAGTTTGCCATTTTTTCATAAGTTCATTAAATGACAAAACACAAAGTAAATAATACTTGGTAATTTCCATTTGACTTTACTCCATTTTAATATTATGTATACAAGTGCAATACATTACAACAAAACCTCAAATAGCTTATTGAATTAAACGTAACATTTTCAAATAAAAAGACAAAATAGAATTTGTTTGTAAAATGTACTTATATTATACTATCTTTATTTACAATCACAAAAAATCATTTTTTACAGTGTAGAGTCACAGCTCCAACAGAGTGACTCTAGAAGCCTGTGGCAGGGACTAAGGACAATAACGGACTATAAAGCACCAACAGCCGGTATGACGAACGCGGACATGACTCTGGCAGACGAGCTGAACACATTTTATGCTCGTTTCGAGGCTGCAGCTAAAGACGCTAGCGGTGCTAATGCAAGAACGGCTGGACAGAGACTTCAGCGTCTCTACCACCTCAGACGCCTGAGAGACTTTAGACTGCCCACTAAGGTGCTTAGGAACTTCTACTCTTGCACGATAGAGAGCATCCTGACGAAAAACATAACAACCTGGTTGCGATCAGCTGAGCGCATCATCCACAGCGAGCTCCCTGACCTGCACTCGATCTACAGCAAGCGGTGTTGGACCAAGTCCAGGAAGATCATAAAGGACCTCAGTCACCCCAGAAATGGACTGTTCTCTCTGTTGAGGTCAGGAAAGCGATTCCGCTCCCTGAAGGCCAATACAGCGAGACTGAGGAGGAGCTTCTTCCCGCCGGCGATACGGTCTCTTAATCTTTACACTTTACACACAGTACTGATCCATTTTGCACATCAACACATGTTTCTGCACTCACTCTGGACACTCTGGACACTCTGGACATTCGCCACACTAGTGGTCACTGCACACCTGCTCACTCATGGACATTATGCACATAAGACACTTTAAATATGCACACAAGCCACTTTAACACGACACATTACTGCATATTTGTACACCCCTGGACATTCCGTTCTTTTATGTTCACTCCATTCCCATAATTCTATATGTTCTATTGTACAGTTAGGTTTTTCTTATTGTCTTATATTTTTCTTATTTCTTCCTAGATATTCTTTCTTAGATAAGTAACTTTTTGTATTATTCCTATTAATATTCTTGTTTTAAGGTCAGGGCAGTTGCCTAAGCATTTCACTGCATATCGTTCTGTGTATGACTGTGGATGTGACAAATAAAATTTGAATTTGAATTTGTGTGAGTGAGTCTCTATCAGTAAACGTGTGTGTGTGTGTGTGTGTGTGTGTGTGTGTGTGTGTGTGTGTGTGTGTGTGTACGTGTATGTGTATGTTTTTACTAAATATTTTGTATTAATTATTTTTGTATGAATATTTTTGGTTTGTGGAACAAATCATCTGAGTTTGCATTATTTCTTATGAAGGAAATTTGCTTTAATATATGAGTGTTTTGATATACAAGCAAGCATCTGGAATTATGCTGTAAAAAGCTAATTAACTATTTACTACTTAACACTGGTTTGTTACACCCAGTGTTGTCTTTTTAAACAGCTACAATTTTGGGGGGAAAAAAAATAACAGGTTGAAAACAACTAATCAACATAGTTTAGTTTGCTACACTAACTGATTAATATGCAAACAAAAACACAAAGGCAACACACACTCACAGAGTAGGACAGAGACAGTAACAGTGTGTAACAGAACGGGATCTTTAATACCTTTCTGAAGTGGAGATGGTGTGGAGATGTGCGAGTGTGAATCCTCCTCATCTTCACCCTCCTCATCTTCAGTTTGTTTATTAGAGAGCTAATGAGGATTCCGGAACATTTACGTGTGCTGTTGATGTGTCTGATGAAATAGAGTTCCCTTTCAAAAGCTACACTCAATGCTGCGTGAAAACGCTATGGGAACATCTCTTTGTTGCCGGTTGTGAAGCTTGTGCATGTCAAAACCCGCCGAATACCTTCGGCTTATAACCTGTGCCAGGCATGACGTCACCGAATAAGGTGCACCTGCAGGTTATAAATAGGAGTGAACCGGAACATCATCAGATCTTTTTGTCTTCAGGACCGCTTTGT
>QMIH01002218.1:0-10262 GCA_003987875.1 Clarias batrachus
ACTAGACACATGAATAACACTGGCAAAGAAAACACGAGGCACACGAGTAAGACACTGCGGCACAGAATGTTCCTTTCAGCATGTTTAAGAAGCCAAGAGCTGATTGAATAATCATGTTCAGGTGTGYGTGAGCAACAGGTGAGCTTGCCGGGAGAAAAACCTGGAGTGGAGTTTAGGTTCTGGAAGTGCTGGGTTGATCTGGCTGGCTTGTGACATGTATGTTCTAAAGATAAGAGTAAAAAATCATTTATAGAATATACATTTATTACATGTGTGTAGCTTTAGTCCCACTGTGTAGATTAGCAAAGTGAGCTAGCTGTAATAGCTACAGGCATGAATAATCTCTTCTACGTCCTTCAAAACTTTACAATGGAACCTTGGATTACGAGCATAATTTGTTCTGGAAGCGGGCTCGTATTCCAAAAACACTCGTAAACCAAATAGACTTTTTCCATAAGAAATAATGATAACTCAAATTATTCGTTCTACAACCCAAAACAATAAATACATAAAAAAATAATTAATACAACATATAAAGCAAAAATAAAACAAATTAACCAGCACTTAACATTTGAATAAAGTAAAAATAAATCCAGACACAATGTGTTTCCTTTTTTTGTGCGCGCAGGTGCCGTGTATTTGTATGTGTGTGTGTGTGTGTGTGTGTGTGTGTGTGCGTGTGTGTGTGTGTGGAATTAGCCCCTCGCCTCGTCTTAAACAGTAAAACTGTTTCTCCCTTCCACACCTCGCTTTTTAAGTTTCACAACTAACATACACAATGCAAACACTGTTTTAATGGGGGAAAAAAAGAAATCTCTCAAATGATACTCGYGTGAGCGCAGACTAACGCCGCTCGTAAACTAATACTTGCTCGGTTTCCGATTAAAAATTTATTAAAAATCTTTGCTCAGTTTGCAGAACACTTGTAAACCACGTTACTCGCAATCCAAGGTTCCACTGTATTTTTCTTTCTAATAACTTTTTTTCTGTACAGATTTGCTAAGAGATTTTAGTCAACATGGTATAGTAAAAGCTTGCTTATAAGGTTTTGTGCTTCACGTTCTTCTTGGAATAACGCCTTATGGTTAAGTATTTTAAATGCAGCCGTTTGCTTTGCAGGGTCTGAGGGCGGTCCTCAGGAGGAGTCGAGTCAGCGCAGCGCTCCGTCTGGACCCCAAGGCTTCCGCAAGCATTTTCTGAGAGGCAAACTGCACTGTGACAACCAGCCGCCCGACCCCGAGCGGCTGTTTCAACGCTGCTACATGGCCACTGTCACCACCATTAACGTCGAGGGGCCTTCGTAAAGTGCATACGCATCAGCAGCTCAGTTGTTGGAAACTTTGCTAGCTCTAAAGTCCATCCTGCTTCATCCTGCGCTCTGTCACTGTGTAAAAATTGCAGACTACAAGGGGGCGCCCAGCAAAAGGCTGAACTTAACTGTGGACTCACTGTGAACAAACGGACAAGAAAAGTTACATCATTTACCAAACATACCACAGTCTTACACAGTGCCCCCTGCCAACTGATGACTCATGCACTTCTGTCTGAAGTGTCCCAGCTTTTTTTTTTTTTTTTTTACATTGCCACTTTTTCCAGCAGATATCTTTCTGTAACCCAAAGAAAAGGTTTCGGTGACGCATCAGTGTTTTGCTACGTTTATTATTTGCTGTTAATTTGTGATCCTTGATCTGTTTTTACATTTTGAATATGCACATAACCTGCCGTGCTGTTTCTGATAAATAAGTACATCCGATTTGCCTGGAGGCCATGTCGGGAACAGCGAGTGGGTTTTATTAATGGCGCTGTTCCACTCCCTAAACCCGAGCTACTGATGCAACGGCACAGAAAACACTAAACTAATTCTGTTTGATTCATATTTGGTGGAATAAAGGATCTTCTGAAGGACGGGCAGCATTCTCGATCTGTTCTTTCTATTTAATAAAATCCTTCATCAGCTGTTTCATTATAATCATTAAAATCACGTCTGGAACATCTGCAGAAAATTAATCTTTGTAACAAATCTGTGGTCTCTCTCTCGCTCTCTCTCACGCGCACGCTCTGTTTTTGTTTAAGCGTCTCTAATCAACATGCTGATGAAACTGTTCCACAGTAGCTGACTTTACCTAATGGGCACCATGAAAGGGCAAACGGGCGGAACAAACAAAGCCAGGCTGTTGGTCAGAATACATGTACATACCTCAGTTACAACCAGCTAGCTAGCTTAGCTTTAACGTAGCTAAAATGCTATGGTGGCTAACGTTATTTATATTTTTTGATTGGACTCCTGATTTGAAATACTGTACACATCATCTCGTGTCAACTCCGAAGTTTCTTGTGGTAAGGTAAACTACAACAGTTCTAGTTAGCTGGTTAGCTGAAGTGATGCATAGCAGACAGCTAGCGGTTTGAAACTCATAATTTAGTTGTCACTCAAAATGTCCCTAATTATTGCATAGACCAAAAAAATATATTTTTTTGTTAACCAGGCTGTAAACATGTTAATTTCAATTGTAAAGTCGGACATCGTAACACGAGGGAATTCTCTATGGGAGTTGACTCACTTTTGAAGCCTAGTGGTCATTTGAGGAACTGCATGTATTTAACTACAAGTATTTTAATATCATCATATTTTACAGGTGGGTACTAGTTATAATACTACTGAGAATACGCTTAATCTAAAATCAATTATATAAACATRTGCATGAATTACTGTTAGCAAACATATGCTAACACTGTGTGTTATTTAGCATTTTACAGGCTGAAACACCTAATCAACTCTAATCAACATGCTGATGAAACTGTTCATCGGCAGTGCCTTAGTTTTTTATCTTGTCTGTGATTAGCACTAACATTGTCCGTGACTAACAACGTCGGCTAACATTGTCTTTATTTGTCATTTATTTTCTGTTCCTTTTGAGAAACCTGTTTTTTTTGTTGTTGTTGTTGTTGTTGTTGTTGTTGTTGTTGTTTGTGAAGCACTTCACGTAGCCCTACGGCATTTCTGCTCCCTTGTGATCATAAATCCTGAGTCATGGCATATCAAGGAGTTCATTTCTCAAATAATAAATAACACCACATTCCAAAGACTGTCAGCTATGACTGTGCCTCGCAATCGGATCATTTTAACTCACACGGACAGACTTGTGGGAAATCTGGCCAAATTTCAGCATTTTCTTCATTTAGATTTTTTTTTTTTCAATCTGATTTGTGTGTGTGTTTTTTTTTCTCACCGTAGTCCTTCTGTGTCGTGTCTCCAGAGCTGCATGAAGTATGTGGAGCTGTAATTAAATGTGCCGTGAATGAATGAAWGAAAGAAAGAAAGAAAGAAAACCTACACAGTGAACGAAATTCATTCATTAAAAGATGATTAAAATTATTTTTGACCTGATCTCAGTGTGTGTGAAATAAATGAAGGTTTCATAAATGAAAAGTCAAGTTGGATTAGCGCATGTTTTTCTTTCTTTTTCTTTTTTCTTTTTTGCCATTTTCTGTTCCACCTCAGCGATAACAAGCAGCTAATTACCTCCTAAAACACGCAGGAATAGAAAGGAGATCACAGAGCGCTGAACATTTTAACCGCTTACACTCTCGCTTCTAACCACACACGGCTCCTGTACTGTACCTACAGCATTACTCTGCATGTACTCTCTCTCATTACGAACATTCCTCTCTATGTTTATATATCTATAAAATAAAGTTTATACACTCGCTCACAGATTTACCGTCACTCACTCGCACCTGAATATCAACGGAACAGATAAGACTTTAGTCGTCGCTTGAAGATTGTCAGTGACTCAGCTGTACAGACGCCTAGATGAAGTTCATTCCTTCTTCTCTCTCTAGATGCATGTCTTCCACGATCTCTGAGACATGGAGGGACGAGTCGAGCAGTGCTGAGGATTGGAGGGAACATTAGGATTGGAGGGTGTGATTAGAGCCAAGAGGTAAATGGATGCTGGGCCGTTTTTATCTTTGTACGTGAGCTTCAGTGTTTTTGAATTTGATGCGGGCAACTACAGGAAGCCGGTCGGTGCAGGCAGCGGAGAAGTTGGGTGGTGTGGGAGAACTGTGGGGAAGGTTGAAGATGATGGGTGCACCAGGCATTGAGCAGGGGCATGGATCACCAGGCATTTCAGAAGGGCACTTCAGTTTTACTTAGATTGAGTTTTAGCTGATGAGCTGCCATCCAAGATGAGATGTCTGCCAGAAATGCTGAGATTAGAAGAAAAACCTGAGAGTTTGAGTAAGAAAAAGCGAGAACAAGTTGCTGCATAACAATGGTATGAAAAGCTGTGTGAGGATATGACTTTACCAATAGACTGGGTATAGAGGGAGAACAGAAGAGGGCCAAGTACTGAGACTTGTGGGACACCAATGGAGAGTCGGCGTGGAGCAGATGTGGATCTATGTTGCCTCCTATGACTGGCCTTCTAGGTAGGAAGCAAACCATTGGCATGCCGTGCCACAGACTCCAAGTCTTAGAAGAATAGATAAGAGAATCCTTTGTGCAGATACTTGTGTGTAAGATACTTTGTGATTGTCACACGCAGCTGAGAGGTCCAGGAGGAGAGGTCGAGCTTCTCGCTGACAAACAGAAAGGGAAGTCTCTGTGGAATGTGTCGCTTTCAGTCAGGATTGGTTATTGGATTATTGAGACTGTTTTGCGAGAGACAAAAAGGCATTTGATTGTACAGCAACAGACATAAATATGATTCACAGTATAGAATAGCAACGCTGTGTGACAATATAGAACCAACTGTGTTCAAAAAAGAGAAAACAATGAGTCATAAATTACCTTACCAGTGGAGACAAATCCAACACAGAAGAAGTCTTAAGCACACAATCCAAAATGACTTCAAATCAGTAGTTATTAACTGTTATTAACATTTTGCCCCGCCCAGTTTGTTTTCAGAGAAGATTCGATTGGATGGAAAGTGTATGAAAGGAGTTTTAATCATTGCAGGCGTGTCACCGTCATCATGAAAATGGTTTAGTCACAAATACTTTACAAAACATTGAAATGACTCGAGAGATGAATAAAATTCAATTCATTAAAAATTTATTTGTATAGCGGTTTTAACAATTTTCATCATCGCAAAGCAGCTGTACACAATCAAAAGAATTCTTTAAGTTCGTATGGAATGTGAATGTGTAAGAATAAAAAAATGGTCAGATTGTCCCTGATGAACGAGTCGAGGGCGACAATGGTAAGGAAAAACTCCCTGAGATGGTAACAGGAAGAAACCTTGAGAGGAACCAGACTCAACAGGGAACCCATCCTCATCTGGGTGATAACGGAGAGCAGGGATTGATCTGCACTCATACTGTGTGTTAGGAGGCTGGAAGTTCAGTAGAACAGTTATATATAGTATACTGTATAAATAAGGCTTAGCATTGTACAGTACAGAGTGATGTGTCTGTCAGGGATAACCCCTAGAGGGCGCTTGGCACCCAGAGACTCATTTGTGTTTCTTTTGTAGTTTTCCTAAGTTTAACTTTATTTCCCAGGATGCACCTCGGTCACGTGAAGCGAGCGCTCACCTGAACCGAGTTGGTTTCTTTATAAATTAGTTCTGTTATTCTATCTATAAGTTCTATTATTTGTCTTGCATCTGTTGAAGTAAACTTGTTAGGTGTTGGGTAGATTATTTAGTTTGATGCTAGTTTAGTTGAGCTCCTTGTTTTGGTCAGTTTGTAGTGACTTATGTTTGTTTTGTTCTTAAGTTGCGTGTGTTTGTTTGTTTCTTTATTATTAATGAAAAACCGTCTTCACCATTTTAACCTCTGCATTTATGCCTCGCCTTCACCACCTTAAGAATCCTGACAGTGTCCTTTATTTCAGCACAAAATAGGCAACATGATGAACTGAATTTTATTACGTTTTAATCAACTATACAATCATAACTGAGCAAAAAAAAAAAAGCAAAAGCAAAGTAATAGCACAGATGGTTGTTTTTAGTTGTTTTTGTGACCACAATAATAATAATAATAATAATAATAATAATAATAATAATAATAATATGCTATTTTTTAGAGGTCTAATATTAATAAATAGACATTATACCTCACTTATCCTTCTCTTGACTTTCCACTGATGGCAACAAGTTATAAGCGGGTGACGGGCGCACGCGCAACGTAGCTGCCGTTCAGTTTCGGCTCTTTTCATTCGTCTGACGAGACAAATTTCTTGAAAATTTTCAGTTCTTGAATCAAAAGTTGATAAAGTTGGAGGACATCCGTATGCTGAGGTTCTGCTGAACAGTGTGTGTGTGATGGCTCATCACACCTTTATTCTTTCTGTTCTTTAATTAATGGCTTTCTTTTAATTATTTTTAGCACGTGTCTGCTAAAGGCGTGTTTCACAAACTTTGATTATTTTTCTGTCTATAGACCGATTTGAAAAATGACCCAGTTCACAAAGAGACATTATGCATGTATCTTAATCATTTTTATTGTCATTTACACAACGCTTTATTAGCTTGCATGGTAAACCTGTGATTTCTGAGATCATCTGAACAATACATGTGATAAATCCCAACTTTGTCTGCATGTGTTCATTTTAAACATCAACATTAAAAGTAAAATTTACTCTTTGTAAATCAAATAAATGAATTTAAGGGAAACTAACTAGCTCCCCCGTGTGRCTGAAAGGTGTACTGCAGACAGTACTGAGCCCCTCCTGCTGAACGCTCTAAACATCACCAACATCAACATTCGAACTTTACAGAATGTGCCAGAATGGGATTCCTGAAGACTAGAGAACCCAAAGTCCATGAAGTCTTCACATGTGTACGTTTAAATTGTGTGTATGTGAGTAATGTGTAGGACTCACTTGTGAGGTTTTTTAAATAAAGAATTTTTTGACACTCGTTTGATATAGTTTGATGTTATTAGTGATTGATGTGCTAGTTTTGGATCTCAAAAGAATAAAACAATTTAATACCCTAAATAATTATTATTGTTATTATTATTATTGTTATTATTATTATTATTATTGTTATTATTGTTATTATTATTGTTATTATTGTTATTATTATTATTGTTATTATTGTTATTATAAATAATTGTCGGGAAACTCACAGGTGTACCTAACAGGACAGAGATTCGCAGAGTTTAAATTTTAAGAATTTTTTTATATATACAAGCCTCAGTAAACAGGATGTTATGTCTGATGCATCTATCTGTGCGACTAGATGTTTCAGAGGCACAACAGACACAGCGACCTTGAAGAAAAGTGGATTTTTATGAAGATTAATATAAATATGTCATGAGCTCCTCAATGAAAAAAGCTTTCTTATTCCTCTTCATCTAAAATCTAATATATAACAATACTTTCCTTTTTCTCCGTCTCTTTTGTACTCATGTCTCTTGTTCGCAAAGTGCTCGCACTCCTCTTGAGTGTTGTAGCGTTAAATAGTATTATTTAATAAATGCTCAAGTGCATCGTGGCTCCCAAATGCAGCAAAACCGGAGCTAGTGGGAGTTCAAAGCTTTTAAAAGAAGAATACGTAGGAATTCGCAAGACAAAAAAATAATTTGTCATAGACGACCTTGTGTGTTTGAGTAATTGCAAAAGAAAAGAAGGCTTTTATCTTGTTTTGCTGTCAAACTGTTCACATGTAGGCTACATCTTTGTTGCACTTATAAAGTTTATTTTTCATCAAAATGTTTGCAGCTATATATGAAAAAGAAATGTTTTCAGACTAGACCATTACGGACTGTACACTTCTGCAGTACACGTTATAGTATCATTTATCTAACAAATTCTCAGCTAAACAGGGCTTCTGCATAAACTGATAGAAGTGTGCAATTTCAATCTGACACTGATGATCAGTTTATTTAATTTGACCAAAATYTAAATTATATTATGGAAACAGAAAGAAAAAAAAGTAAGTAAACTATATACATACAGTATTTCACAAAAGCGAGTACACCCCTCACAACTTTTGTTGCCAGGGGTTCAGCTATTATTGGCTGTATTTTTTGTTATTTTGAGGGGACAATAAATTTACACTACTGTGCAAACTTTACACTGACGACTTTTCATTGTGTCAGAGAGTCATTTATGCAGTGTTGTCCTATGAAAACATAGAACTAAATATTTGCAGAGATGTGAGGGGTGTACTTACTTTTGTGATAAAGAGAAGAGATAAACTCTTCTGCTTCCATTCAGCTTCGTTTTATTTGTAGTAATTAAAAACATAAAAAGCTATAATATCTCATTGTAAAAGTGTATCACAACATCATTCATCATTACATTAACATCGTATGGCCGAGTGCTGTGTATATGCTACTGGGTGTTTTTTTGGCGGGAAAAAATCAAATTTAAAGTAAAAATGTAATATTTACACTGAATTAAAGCATAAAACAAATTTCACAATATATATTTTTAACACACACAGGCACAGAATTATTTATTTATGTATTTTATTTATTCATTTGCCTCAGTAACAAATTTCTACCATTTTATTTTCAGCACAATTTCTCTTAAAAAAAACTAAAATGATTTGTTTAAAATGATGTTTGCAAACATTTGACAATTGTAATAGATAAAAGGAAAAAGTCTTCAAAACTAAAAATTGACCCAAATGTAATTAATCAGCCAAGACAAGTTAATTATCTGACATTTGCACTTTAAAATTTTTGATTTAATTAATTTCATGCGTACTTTAATGATCTTTAGCCTGAACGGCCTAACACTGAAAGCTGAAGTCGGAGTCTTTACAAACTGCACCATGGAAAAAGTGCTCTTGATTATCCAAGATGGCCGCCATCACATGACTCAGCTTTAGAGCAGACAGTGTTTGTTTGTTTGTTTGCTTATTCGTTTTTTTATCGTTATACTTTAGCAGGTTTAGCAACATTAGCATAATAGCTTCACTGCTAAACAAAATTAAACGTGTCTTGGCTAATTGGTCAAACTGAACTGTATTTTAACAACTGACCCCTCCCCCTAACTCTCACCCATATTACCTGTTTCAAATTGACTCAAACACCCAGAGATTTGCATAATGAGCTCCTCCTACTTCCTGAAAAATGATTGCTGCGGCCAGGAAGTGCTAGCGTAGCAACAATGCTACAAAAACTCTGTGTGTCGTGTCGTATCCAGAGTCCACCCCATGGACGCTTGATGTTCTTCTGTGTGACAGCGGCTTGTGTGTGTGTGTGTGTGTGTGTGTGTGTGTGAGTGTGTGTGTGTGTGTATGTGTGTATATGTGTTGAGGGGGGGAGGGGGGTGGTTCTCTATAGCTCCTCTTTGCGTTTGATGATGAGTTTGCGAACCATCTCTGAGATCTTTGGCCGGATTTCCTTCACAGAGACTTTAGGACCCCACCCCCCAACGACTTTACCATCAACATCAACCAGATACTTCCAGAAATTCCAGTCAGGCTCCTTCCTAGTCACCTCTGAGAGAGAGAGAGAGAGAGAGAGAGAGAGAAACAGAGAGAGAGCTTTCAATCACCAGTATAAATCTCCACCTTAACACACTGAATTATTGTTCACGTGTCTCTGTGTGTGTGTGTGTGTGTGTGTGTGTGTGTGTGTGTGTGTGTGTGTGTGTGTGTGTTACCTGCAAGGTATTTGAAGGCGTTGTTAGCGCCGGTCCCCACCACAGCGATTTTACTGAAGAGCGGGAACGAGACTCCGTAAGTGCGCCTCACAAAGCTGTCGATCTCTTTATCACTTCCGGGTTCCTGCTGGCCGAACTGGTTACACGGGAACGCCAGCACGTTGAAGTGGTACGGTCCAAAATCTCGCTGCAGCTGCTGCAGGTCCTTGTAGTGCTCCTCAGTGAAGCCACACTCACTCGCTACATTCACCACCAAGGAGACCTGAAACAGACACACACACGCACAGAGTTGTAGATGAATAAAAAAACAAATAAAGCAATACAGCATGAGATAGAGAGAGAGAGAGAGAGAGAGAGAGAGAGAAGAATAGGGAAGACAGACAGGAAGTTAGAGGTTTGTGCTGATATTTAAGTTTGCACACAGACTGGGACAGAGAAGATTTTTTGATTGATCTTCTCTAGTAACAGTTTGTCATATAGGCAGACAGTGTGTGTGTGTGTGTGTGTGTGTGTGTGTGATTAATTAGCTGAGTAAATTATTAAAGATTAAACACCACTGTGCTGGCTATGATAAATGTTTTGCATTTACATTATACAGCATTTACAGTCTACTGCTGCAGGAATAACATATCCCAGACATGTCCCTAACACATCTCAGAGACATCCCAGACATGTCCCTAACACATCTCAG
>QMIH01002218.1:48049-60337 GCA_003987875.1 Clarias batrachus
CTCTAGCATCAACAAGACATTTTCACACACAGGACTGCCGCATACTGGATGTTTTGCTCTTTTCACACCATTCTTTGTAAACCCTAGAAATGGTTGTGCGTGAAAATCCCAGTAACTGAGCAGATTGTGAAATACTCAGACCGGCCCGTCTGGCACCAACAACCATGCCACGCTCAAAATTGCTTAAATCACCTTTCTTTCCCATTCTGACATTCAGTTTGGAGTTCAGGAGCTTGTCTTGACCAGGACCACACCCCTAAATGCATTGAAGCAACTGCCATGTGATTGGTTTATTAGATAATTGCATTAATGAGAAATTGAACAGGTGTTCCTAATAATCCTTTAGGTGAGTGTGTATGAAAATGGTTTCGGTTATATCAGTGTGAACCTGTTGCAGAATGCTATAAATCCACCTGCAACAGTTTTGTTTTAATGGATAACTCAGCCTGCATATCAGTCCTGCACCGGTTAAGTTTTAATAAATGATATTGTATAAAACACTTGTGCATTGGCTGGGAGTCACTGGAGAATTAGATCAGACGTGGGGTTTTGTTGCATATCAAACCTTTTTAATTACAATTATTGTTGGAAATGATGAACAAATATTACGCACACTATATGAGCTGAGTTTACAGCATCATCAAGCTCCTCTCGCAGTTTCAGTTTGACCCCTTATCAGTGGTACAGGATGCACCAGATAATGTCCGTTCCTGCACCGCCTATCTGACTAGATATGCATCGGTGGTCCCCTGTGTGTGTGTGTGTGTGTGAGTTTATGCTTATCTGAACTTTGTGCTAAGTAAAGTCAGCGTTACATAACAATAGTATATTAGCTTTGAGCTTTTTAGCTTTTTATATTGTACTGTATACTGTGGTTATGATATTACAGTAGAGAGGGTTATATGCATGTGTGCAACTTGTTAATGGGAGTGGAATGCCGTAGGTGATTTTTTATACAATATGTGCAGCAGTTATGAATGCTGCAGTCCTAAGTGTTCAGTTTATGTCCAGTGGTGAGCAGTTAGGCGGTGCAACAAGGAAACAGCTGTGGGGAAAAGCTATTCCTGAACCAGCTTGTTTTTGTCTGGAGGCTCCTGCAGCACCTCCCAGGAGGAGCCTACGAGCAGGGTGAGAAGATCCTCTGCTGAGGCACCGTTTCCTGTAAATGTCCTCAATCTTTGGTAGTGAAGCTCCTACAGCGCGTTGGGCAGTTTTCACCAGCTGTGCTTTCTGGACCGACACAGTGCAGTTTCCATTCCAGCTGGTTAGGATGCTCTCGATGGTGCGACGCTAGAAGTTCACCGTTCCTCCGGGTCCTCGAGAAGAAGAGGCGCTCGTGAGCTTTCCTGACCAGACTGGAGCTGCTGGTGGTCCAGGAGAGATCCTCAGAGATGGGAAGCTGGTAACACGGCCCACCACCTCTCCATTGCTCTAAATGGGTGTGTTTCACTTTTTTCCTTCATGAATGAGCTCCTTGGTCTTCTTGGTGTTGAGCAGCAGGTTGTCGGTCCACCTGCTCTCGATAAGCTGTTATATTCTCCAGCACGCGCGGTAAAACCTGAGTTCTTTCGGTAACTCCGTCACACTCGCTCCTTTCTATTTTCATGCAAAACCCTGGAGCCTACCGTAGGGAGGAGACCATAATGTGCTTTACCATCGCATTAACCGCTGCAGCAGCACCTTTTAAAGTTATGCCTGAAATGACCACCAGGTGGCACAAAGGGACACTGATTATCAATTATCCCCACCCTGTAAACTAAGGTAAATTAAGGATGCCTTGAAACATCATGCAATAACTAGTTTTATTTATTTACTTTGCAGAGTCGGCAGCACTGGAGGAGGACCCAACAGTGGCAACCGGGCAAACTCCCTCTGTCCACTGTTCCTCTGTCCTCTATCCCTGTCCCTCTGTCCCCCTCTGTCCTCTAGACCCGTCTGACTCGTCCTGGTGTCCCGCTTCTGGTTGGAGGTCTGGTCACATGGATGTCCCGTGTGGTCTGTCTGGGACGCGTGTGGTGACTGGGGACGGTTCCACTTCACCACGAAGACGCTCCTGTCCTCGGCTGATACACACAGCTGTCCTCTGAGGACTCGTGACTGCAGTCGCTCGACAGTTCAGGACTGGCGTTTCCTACAGTCGACCTGAGTCTCCAATAACTACCTGGACTCCATATGAACATCAATTAACATCTGTTAACAACTGTTCTACTGAACTTGCAGCCTCCTAACACACAGTATGATGCAGATCAATCCCTGCTCTCCGTTATCACCCAGATGAGGATGGGTTCCCTGTTGAGTCTGGTTCCTCTCAAGGTTTCTTCCTATCACCGTCTCAGGGAGTTTTTCATTGCTCATCAGGGACAATCTGATCACTTTAATTCATACACATTCACATTTTATAATTCGCAATTGAAAAAAAAAAAGAATTGCAATCTATAACCTGTCTCTGTGTTACTGTCTCTATTGCTGCTGGATAATCTGGCTGTCTGGATATTCTGGATCAATGCAACCTGCCTTGCTTAGCTTGAAGCATCTGTATACTTGCGTGGGCCATGTTTCAGGTCTAACATGTTACAGTAAATGTACAGTAAACACATGCAGATCGGATTGTGGTGTTTATACAGAACATGGGTGTAAAGAGCACCTGCAGTACGAGGAGGTGTTGGTCCTTGCAAATAGAAGTGTTTGGTCATTTCTTAAACCTGTTCGTGTGGAAGAAAAGACTCCGACTGCTTCAGACCTGCGCACCTACAGTTAGCTCACCCAGGACCCCGGTGCGAACAACTGGTCTTCCCTTCCTCATTCCTCTCTCACACATTAGAACAATGCACACGGTCACGCCCATCCCGTTTTCGCTCTGTTATAGATGCACATGGATAAAGAGTGAAACATGAGAGCGATCATGATATTCCTCACTGCTTTGCCTCTTTCTCCGCCCCTTGTCTGTGGTTTTTTCCGGTATAAACAGATTACTCTGCAGTCATTATGTACTCGCTCAGCATGGAGTCAGTTCTCAGATATCTGGACCTGGGTTCTGCAGGCTCGGCCCTGCTGCTCRGTCTCGTCTTCCTGGTCCTACTCGAGATCTTCAGGCTGAGTTCCTTGAGGAGCCGCACTCCTCCTGGACCCACTCCACTGCCTTTCCTGGGGAACCTGCACCAGTTCGCCAAGGACCCGATGAATTTGATTCGATCGGTCAGTTTCTGCTTGCTATTTTTTTTCAATCCTTGGTTGCACATACAATCAAATATTCATGCAAAATAGAAGCACTATCTTTTTATGACTTTAGCTTATATATATATATATATATATATATAACCACGCTGTGACTATTTCTTTTAATATACTGTATATTGTTGTAAATTTTCCTTTGAAATTTGTTGTTGTAAGTTTTATAGTGACAGTATAGGGCCAGAGTTGCTTACCAGTTTCCTAGGAATTCCTTTTTTAGGCATATTCATGCTTGCTATATCATCTGTATGAACAGTTGCCACTCACTTTTCCACTTTTCCACCTTTTGATGGCATGAAGCAGTGATCTGGTTTCTGTTTTGCAGGCCAGACCAGGGCGACACCTAGAACTAGAGCAAGAACTTGTTAGCACAGGACCCACAGTCCTTACGTTTAATATACCTGTGTTGGCACACCACTGCACATAGTACTGTATTTCGTTGTAGGTGCTGTAGGACCAATAAAGGTTAAGGCGAATGAAACATACTGTAGCGTATGAGAACTAACACAAAATAATATGTAATACTAAAGACTTATTGGGGAAGAATCGATATAGTTTGCACAATTATTTAAATACATAGAACTATAAGTAATATGTAATTGCATCAATATATTGTGCTTTACTGCTTTATTGTCACCTCTCATTACCACCAGAAGTGGCGTAATAAGTTGAGCAGCCTGGGCAATGTAGTGTTTAGTGCTGTCACCCTGGCCCTCAAGGATCTGAGTTCAATCCGGTCTCAGGAAGAAGCTGTAATGACGATAAGTGATCCAGAGTCAGTTGTTGTGTAATTACAGTGTCGCATGATCTCACGGTCAGGGGTAGCTCAGTGGTTAAGGCATTGGACTACGGTTCAGAAGATCTCATGTTCAAATCTCACAACCACCAAGTTGCCACTGTTGGACCCTTGAGCGAGGCCTTTAACCCTCAATTGCTCAGATGTAATGAGATAAAAATGTAAGTTGCTCTGGATAAGGGCGTCTGCCAAATGTGTAGATGTAGGGTAAAAATGCCTGTTCCTGAAGGAAACCCCTTTTTTAAAAAAAACAAACAAAAAAAATAACAACACTCAAACAACAATTTAACGACCAACAAGCATGAAAGATGACCATTTCAGACCCAAGTTCTACTAAGTGTTACTAAAAAGTTTTGATAATAGTTTTGTAACACGCACCATCAAAGGGAACACCGACCTGTCACGTTTCTTACGGCGGTGCAGGCGAGGAGTAGATGATGATGGTTTTTTAGATGTTTTTAATGTTTAATAATAAAGAAAGAAATCAAACAAACACACAGACTTTATGTCAAAACAAACCAAAACAAGAGTCTCTACAAATAAACATGAAACTTAACTTAACCAATAAAACAGCGTTTCACTTGGATAATCCAACAGATGCAAGACAAAGGACTAAAACTTGAACAGACTATTTATAAAGAAACAAATGAGCCAATGAGCCAACAAATGAGCACCCCGCCCCAACCCCCCCGTCACCGGACCGMGGTGCATCCTGGGAAATGAAGTCAAAACGAAAACGTAGGAAAATTACAAACGAAACACGAAAGAGTCTCTRGGCGCCCGGCGCCCTCTAGGGGTTATCCCTGACACAACCTGATTAAGCCAAAGCATGTGCCAGTGCTTAGCAGGATTTGGCAGTGTGCCAAAAGACATAGTTACCACGTCTGCGATTTCATTATGGTCAGTAAGTTAGAACAAGAACATTATAGTGATCGTAAAATTCAGCGTAAATCTGCCACAGAGACGTTTGATATGATTCGGCAAGTTTCGGCACTGGTAGATGACAAGCGATTGGGAAGACTTTACCAGACTGTGTTGCTGCCAAGTTCGTCCCCAGACTGCTGACTCAGGAGCAGAAATAACATTGTATCGCATCATCTCCATGAACGAAAAAGGCAAGACATCCATGTCTTTTCCGACATTTGCAGCATTGTGCATCAGGAATAAATCACAGGGGCCAGAACCTCAAAACGCAAATTCTACTGCCAAGTTTTAAGTTCAGTTAAAACAAAATGTCTAACACACTTTTAAGAACCTTCTAATCCCTACAGAAAGTGTGGCAGACAACCCGCCACTGTTCATCACCCTGAGAACCCTATCCACACTCTAAAGCATGGTGGTGGTAGCATGACCTTCAGCCATGTACGGAATCCAAGAAGATTCAATCTCCAGCTTTGAACAGCCTAAAGTTTGACATTAAATCTGACATTACATTTTTTAACATTAAATTGATGTTACTCTTTGCCAATGCAGACGGTGCAGTACGGTGACTTGTGCTCCTTGTACATGGGGAGGGAGCCAATGATCGTGCTGAATAATCTCAAAGTGGCAAATGAGGCGCTGGTGGAAAATGGTACCGTGTTCTCCGGGAGGCCTTACATACCGTCACTAAACTGGATGGCAGAGGGCTGTGGTCAGTACACCATTGTTGGATTAATTACTGATTTAGTAAATTAGTGCTGTAGAACTTTTCTCTGAGGCATCACCTGAACTTCTCACCAGGCATTGCTGTCCTCATGAGCTACGGTAGGTTTTATGCACAGTGTGCTTTAACTCTAGCTAATGTTGAGGAGCTGCTTGGCCTGGATTTAAGAACATGTGTGTGTGTGTGTACCCTAATATTATTGATGTATGATGGCCATATGTGTTCAATAATCCTGGACTCATGCACATATTACACAAATAAAATAATAATGGATCCAATAATGTTTCTCATGTGTCTGTTTCAGGTATTGTAGCCGTCACGTACAACCACGCATGGAAGCAGCAGCGGCGTTTTGCTCTCCAGACATTACGCAACTTTGGTCTGGGGAAGAAAACGGTGGAGGAACGAGTGATGGAGGAAGCACACTGTCTGACATCAGAGATGCTTAAATATGAAGGTCAGCCAAGTAGACAAAAGTCCTAATCAGATTTTTATTCTAACAGATATAAAGGAATTTGAAAGGACTGTTTACATGATAATACATGTTTCGTTTTTTTTGTGCTTTCTCATCAAATCCCTTCCCCTACATTGCCCTCCTCAGGGAAAGCTTTCGACCCGATGCATCCACTTTTAAATGCCGTCTCCAACATCATCTGCTCCATCGTCTTTGGAGATCGCTTTGACTACGACAATGAGCGCTTCGCAATGTTCCTGAAAATTCTGAATGAACACATGTGGTTCTCTGGCTCAGCCGTGGCAGAGGTGTGAGCATTAACAAGTTAATTAGCACTCGTTATACCACCATTTTTATTGCCGTCTGAAATTATGGTTTTGTAGATTGAATCATTAAGTTGTTTTTTTTTTTTTTTTTTGTAGTTCTTCAACTTAATCCCTTTTATAAGACACTTCCCTGGTCCGCACCAGAAGATCCGTCAGAACGGCTGTGCTTTAAAAGGGTTTGTCCGTGAGATGATGGAGGAGCACAAGAAGACACTGGACACAGAGAACCTACGCGACTTCATTGACGCTTACCTGGTGGAGATAAGCAAGGTAAGAAGCTCAGACTTCAAAAGAAAGACATACAGCTTTTATATATTTACGTCAGGGTGAAGTTCTCTGGGTTGATACTCAAACTGGATTCAGTGGCTTCAGGTAACAAACTAACATCACTTCCTGTTCTGAGCAGCAAGAGTCAAATGAAGATTCCACGTTTCATGAGAAGAACCTGCTGATGTCAACCGCTGATCTTTTCCTCGCGGTAACTGAGACCACAGCCACCACTCTCAGATGGGGTCTGATCTTCATGATGAACCGTCCAGAAATACAAGGTAGTGTAACAAACAGCACATAAAATCACCCAGCACTGGGATATTTGGTGTTACAATTTCAGATTTGCAATCCTCAGTGTGATCTTTACAACTCTGTACAACCCTGTACAAAACCCCCTGAAGGAAATCAAAAAGACAACAATGACATCACCAAAAATCTAACTTTGGTGCAAACCTAAGTGAACAAACCATTCCTAAAATCTTCAGAGCCAGGACCCATGAGCATTCCTTGGGGTACTAACTACTAAGTACTGCAATGGTCTGGTTTCAATCATGAAATGTGAAATGTGGGATTGATTTTCATGGGTAGTTGTGGGAAATGATGTGTATCTTTTCAAAGACCTTGAGTGGTTATATGTATCAGGGTGCAGGTTTCCTGAACTCTACCTGCGGCAGGTGGTCATTTCCTGCAGGGCCACCGATACCCATTGCCCAGAGCACAAGTCAGGTCCCTGGCATCTTTCTCTGTGCCTTTTCCAGACACTACTTGCAGGGATAATCTGACTCTCTCCCAGATGTTTGCCAATGCTACACCCTATGCTGGGCCAAAGAGGCTTCAGGTTTCTGTTCTGGGACCACTGGGGCAAGTAGCCAAACTGTGTTCAAGACCTTGAGAAAAATGGCTTGRTAACTCCTGTCCACATGCTGTAGAATTAACTGTGCAGTCTTCTCGCCTGCAGGCAGTTTGAGTGAGGTAATGAATTTGCAAGCCTTTGAGAAGTGATCTACAATAACCAGAAGTATGGTATTTCCCTACAATGCTGGGTGCCCCAACATAAAGTCCAAGTGTAGGTGGGACTATGGCCAACAGAGTAAGGACAGAGAGAGTAGCAGGCCATGCCAACGGATGTGAGCCTGTTTGTTTGTTTGTTTGGGGCACATGTCAAGCATGCTGGTACATCCTGTAGATATAGACATTCTTATTCATATTGGGCCACCAAAGGAATTAATACAAGATCTTCAAGGTTCTGGAGAAGTTTGACTACACCATAGGATCCAACTCCTCTTGTTGGACAGTCTGTTTTCTCCAGTGTCCAGAGCAGGAGGGGTGAAAAATGTATGGAAGGGGAATGGGAGTCTCTGGGATGGACTCCTTGGAGGGTGGGTCCCACTGTCTTTAACTGTCTAAACAGGATTTAAGGTTTTTGCAACCCTTTATCTAAGCCATGTTTGTCCACCTCTACTGAGATTTGGGCCTCAGGGTTTGGGATGATTTGCAGCACTGGATCTGTTGGTAATCAATTCTTTAGTTGTCAGCTGTCCAGAGAAACCATCCTGGCAACTTAAGGGTAAGGGGTGCTGGCAAGGTGATAAGGCCCAAGAATCACTGGAGAGACCAAAGCAATATGGGAAACTCGAAACTGTCTTGGGTGGATCCATCCTCAATTATCCCTGTGCAGCAACAAACCCCCCAAAATAAGCTTGTGGCCAGATGGAACCCAGACCTCGTCAGATTGACATATAAGTTGTTCCACAGGACCAACTGTGGGTAGACCAAGGAGAAATAGAGTCAGTAATGCAGACTGAACATACCTAATGAGATGATACCATAAGTGTGGGAGTTATTGTGTATAAGGAGTAATGACCCAAATTTAAAGGATCCACAACACAGCAGAACAAGGTGCTAAGCCCAACTTTATATAAACTTTAAATCTGAATCATTCAGTTCTCTCTGGCCTTCATTTCAAAACAGGACCATAAAGTTCTCCTCATCCTTTATCTCTACACTTTTTTATTTGTCTTTATGTTACTGTGACTGGCCTTATACATAGATTTGTTTTAATGCCTGGTGTGGAACTGATGTCCGTATACCTAATGAGGCGTTTAGAGGCTTATCTAGACAGGTGAGGAGTGTTTCAACTGCTTGCCTCTACGGTGGCGTTGCCTAGCAACCAGAGGTGAGGGTACCCTTTGACACCATTTGCCTGCTTGTTTGGCCATGGTGTTATAACCACAAGGTGAAAGTAAATAAAGCAAAGTTTTAAAAAGTTGAAATGCTTTTTTTTTTTAAATAACAACTCTTAATCCAATTAAAATGTGTTGATAATTAAATGAGTCTAACTGTAATCGATGTTATGTATGCTGTATTTAGATCGCTGTCATGAGGAGATCGTCCGTGTGCTCGGTTACGATCGCGCTCCCAGCATGGATGACCGCGCGAGCCTGCCGTACACACACGCAACTGTACATGAGATCCAGCGTGTTGGGAACATCGCTCCGCTTTCCGTAGTTCATGAAACTACAGCGTCGACTCAGTTACGGGGATACACCAAGGTATAAACTCTGAAAGCTGCTTCGTTATTCTAATTTCTTTTACAGTTATATCACGAAATGTAAAGGTAGATTTTTAATAACGTTACATTCAGAATGCATGCTTGAGCTATGTGTTAATTACTATTACTGATTTTTATGTAATTAATATGAAGGACAGAGTTCAGAAAGACATTTAGAGTTCTGGCTAGTTTTTTCCTTATTTGTATCTTGGAAACAGTAGTTTTGCTTAAAAAAAAAAACACACACACACACACACACACACACCTCGTCACATTACTGAGAAACGAGGAGTAATCTCAACGTCCTGAAGATTACATGGTGACCTCATTTTTTTCTATTCTTGTTGCAGGGAACTCAGATTTTACCCAATTTAATGGCCATAATGCAGGATGAGGAGCACTGGAGACACCCGGACACGTTTAACCCCCAGAACTTCCTGGACAACGATGGACATTTCTGTAAAAATGACTCATTTCTGCCTTTTTCTCTAGGTGAGACACGATCATAAATCAGATTGCTGGGAATGTGTGTGTGCGTGTGCGTGTGCGTGTGTGTGTGTGTGTGTAGTTTAGTAATCATGAATTTTTTTTTTAAGGATGGGAGGAAAACACATGAAGACATAATGACAACATTTATATGCCTTGTCGTAGCATAAATTTTTGATGGTTGTGTATACTCATATAATAAGATATGTGTGTGTGTGTGTGTGTGTGTGTGTGTGTGTGTGTGCGCGCACTGTAGGCCCACGGGTGTGTCCCGGCGAAACCCTGGCCAAGTCAGAGCTCTTCATCTTCTTCACGTCTCTCCTGCAGAAGTTGCGGTTCTCCTGGCCACGAGATGCCCCGCCCATTGATATGGAAGGAATTCTGGGTGTGGTCAGGCAGCCCCACCCCTTCCATATGATTTGTCATAGTAGGGGGGCTACTGATTGTTGATTTCAACCTGATTTGCTCGTTGCACCACAATTGAAAGTGAAGGGCTACAGGAAAAAATAGCAGCTTTTTAAAAAACATCTTTATTACCATTCGTACGTATTAATGATTTTTGTTCTGACATAAATGACGAAATATATCATATAAAATCTTTTTAATTTTGCCTGGAGGGAGTTTTGCACCTGAGCTACTGCTGCTTTGTCTTTACTACGTCAACTTCACAACTTACAGGATCTGCTGCTGACGTCTGATAGTGTGTCACAGCCACTAGGGGGCGCACTGACCACAGACACCTAGTGTTGGCCAGCACTGATTTAATGATTCTTCTGAAACGAGTGAATTTCATCACTGAGTGTCATATTTATAAATATCAACATATACAGTGAAATAATAATACTGACACTATTTGTTTAAATGACATTAAAAAACTTATTTGTATAATAATAGTGAGGAACCTTGATGAGTCATGGGAAAAGAAAAAGTAAATACACACACACACATAATTCTCTATAATCATATTATACATAGTCACAGGAGGCCTGGGCAAACATACACACACACACACACACACGCACACACACACACACGCATACACACAAGCAAACACGCACACACAAACAAAGAAAAACACACAAACACACACGCACACAAGCAAGCACACACACACACACACACACACACACACACAAACACAAGCAAACACACAAAAACACAAGCAAACAAACACAAACAAAAACACACACACACACGCAAGCATGCACACACACAAGTAAACACACACACAAGCACACACACAAACAAATGCGCACACACACACACACAAGCAAACACACACACAAGCAAACACACACGCGCGCACACACAAACAAACACAAGCACACACACACGCACACAAACACAAACAAAAACACACACACGCACACAAACAAAAACACACACGCAAGCACACACACACGCGCACACACACACACACACAAGCAAACACACACACACACAAACAAAAACACAAACACACACGCAAGCACACACACAAGCAAACACACGCACACACACACGCACACACACAGACAAACACACGCACACACACACACACATACACACACACAAGCACACAAGCAAGCACACACACAAGCAAACACACACACACGCTCGCGCACACACACACACACACACGCACACACAAGCAAACATGTGCACACGCACACACACACACACACACAATTTCAGAATTCCAGTTAACCTAATCTGCATGTCTTTACACTGGACCCCCGGAGGAAACACACCAAATACAGAGGAAACATGAAACTCCACCCACACGGACCTGCGAAGGGCCTCGAACCCCCGACACCGTGTCACCAAGAGTAAATATGCAGAAGAAAAAAGAAACGACATTTAAAACACAATGCAGGAAGGGCGTCTGATAATGACACCTCACAGAGCAAATCATCTGCTTTAACATTCATTAAAATAACAGTGACGATCCCCAAGCGACACAAATAAAGGGACCGTCTGGTTTATTAAATATCTTCAATTAAAGTTTTAAACTGCGGTCGATTTCTTTCTGAATGAAGAAGCGCATGAGCGATCGGCCCGACAGCGCCGGAGATCCTAATAGTCGCGTTAATGGAAATTTGCATTTCAGATGAAGGTCGCTGCTCCGTGAGTAAGATTTACGATAAGCTGATGGACGAGAGATACGGAGCGTGGACGAGGACGTCCCCTCAGCACCATGTCCTGCTGATTCAGAGGAAATCTTTCACCTTGCAGGAGACGTTTCTATAAAGCACATCACAGCTGGAGGGACGGACGACTGACGCATCACAACACCGTTCACATTTAACGTTACKGCAGTTTATTCATCATAGGTGTTTTGTAAACGCTGATGTTTAAAGCTMCRTAACAAACTACTTACGGTTCTGTAATATTAGGGAAATCGTATGTCGTATAAGAGGAAGAAGAGGACGTAACGCTCATTTACAGTTAAAGAGTCTGTAGAAAGAGTTAAAGTGTTCAATCTAATAATAATCTGCTGATCTTTAATGTAATGAGTCATATTATTATTATTATTATGATTATTATTAT
>QMIH01002219.1:7536-44712 GCA_003987875.1 Clarias batrachus
ATTAAAAAAAAAAAAAATGAGTCCAAGGATTCGGTGGACACTTGCGATTCTGTGAGCGCCATCTAGTGGAAGAACCATAGGAAAATGCAGTCAGGATCCCTACTGATTCGAGTGACTCAAAGGACTCAAGAGACCCGGATCCGTTTAGTGAGTGATTCAGAAGAAGTCGAGTTACTCATCTCTAGAATTTACATCTTATTATTAGGTTTATAATACAATTTGGGGGGGTTGGGTGAATTCACATTTCATCACTGACTTGAGTGGGCTTACACTCCAGGCTTGCCCTTTTGACCGTATCGAATTTATTGTACGCTATTGTACAGGACTTGTATTTTGAAATCAATCGTCACTTCTGGTCGACCACATTGGATGCGACAGAAGACCTTGAGCACGTTTGTTGTCAAAATCTGAATAATAAAAATAAACGCATTTTATATAGACGTATTAGCGAGTTACAGACATGGCAAGACGGTTAATGTAAGAAGTGATATTCTATTATTTTAAATAAATATATATATATATATATTTAAACAGCATTTCTGGAGCTCTGTGTTGTTACATGTTGTTAGGGGTTAGCCCGCTAGCATAGCGACCTAAGAAGCTGAGATTAATTTAATTTAGAATTATTACATGTGCATGTTTCCTCAATTTATTTGGCTTTTCAACACTTTTAGCAGTGTTACACTGTGACCATAATTTAAGAATCTATACACTCTGTATTTATTCAAAACTGTATAGAGTATCCTGAGGGTATGCATTTCCCAGAAACAACTTCAGTTTTCTGTCTTAATTGATTTATTCACAAAATTGCCTTACTGATCACTCTGTACTCTTTCAGGAAGCTTTCCTTTTCTCGAGACATCTGTTATGTTCTGTACTCTAAACTGTAATGGTTTCGAATCACACTGTATGTTGTCATCATAAAAATGGAAGGGTTTCCTCCTTATCTGGGTTTCTCGTAAGGGTTCATCAGCTCTATCCTTCTGTGTCTGAGAAACAAGAACTGTTCACTCTTCACACCAAAATCATCACACACCTGCTGATCATATAGCGCTCTCTAGACTGAAGGATGGTAATGTGTAATTCTTTTGCTGAGCTGTGCCTATGAAATACATCGGCACCTTGTAAAGCAAATGTTTGTATTGAAGTATTTGATTCTTGTTCTAAATCGTTGGTTCCAGTCATTCTAATAAATGGTAAGATCTCATTGTCTGTTCCTAAAACTTTCCTTCAGTTTCTACTCACCTTCAACATCAGATTAATGAAAAAGTCAACATGGAAGGAGTGGAAATGGCAGACATTTGCAGCTACACGTTAGCATTAAGTATGGAGCATGGTGTATGTCTTTAAGCAGTGGGTGCAGATGAGGATGTTAGAGAGTTAGACAGACTATTACATATAATATAGACATGATTAAAGTGCTGTGTGTCACTCTCTTTGATTAGAGATGAAGCAATATTGGAAGCGTTGTGTTGAAAAGTTTAATTCATGTTCCAGATGTTCAGGGTACATTTAAACACTCCTCTATCTCTATGTACTTTTATGCAATGTAAATACAATCATTATGAATGGAAATTACTTTAGTTTTTGCTCATCTGTCTTTCTTGTCTTGTGCAGTTATCCTATTTACCAGTTAGGTAACCCTCAGCTTAGGATATTCCGGCCCACCTTTGGCATGACGCTGGTCAGACCAGGGAAACCCCAGCCACCTGACACTGTGCAGTTTCGCATCTCAATGGAGTAAGTATTGTTATCACTCATGTCTGTTTATTATATACACACACTTACTAACCTTTTCTCATGCAGTACCAGTCAAAATTTTAAATGTATTTTTCTACATTCTTGAATAATACTAGATTCTTTTTTCACAATTATGAAATAACCTGTATGGTGTTGAGTAATTGTTATAACAGTCAGTTGTTATTTCAAGACATGAAAGAGAAGTTCATTTACAGTTACCAGCCTCAGAAATCACCGATTAACAGCACCTCAGATTAGAGCAGTTACGAAGTCTTTACAGAGCATAAGTAGCAGACACATCTCAATATCAACTGTTCAAAGGAGATCATGACACTGACTCATACATGATGGCATTTGACGAGGAAAATGTTGCAATTCCTTTAATTTTAAATGCTACATGTGCTGCACTCTAAACTATTCACACACTTGCAGGCAGCAAAGCATCCTGTGTGGTAGAAGCAAATTATTTGCTTAGTTTGTTTAGAATTGTAGCAAAATAATAATAATAAAAAAATGTAATTGAATTGCCATCTAGGTATTGTGATAATATCAAATCAGCTAGTCCTTGATGATTTCCATCCCTAATGATCATCTCTACAATCTCATATCAAGCTGTTACCTTATTCATTATCATCATCAGGTTGAGTTCGAATGCAATACAATTTGAACAGAGAACAATTAAATTCAGAATGTTTTGTCCACACGTGGACAAAATTGTTGGTACCCTTYGGTCAATGAAAGAAAAACTCACAATGGTCACATAAATAACTTTAATCTGACAAAAGAAATAATTTTAAAAAATCCTATGAATGTTAACCAATGAAAGTCAGACATTGCTTTTCAACCAGGAATTATTTAAAAAAAATAAACTCATGGAACAGGCCTGGACAAGAATGATAGTACCCGTAGAAAATACTGAAAATAATGTGACCAAAGGGACATGTTAATTTAAGGTGTGTCCACTAATTAGCATCACAGGTGTCTACAATCTTGTAATCAGTCAGTGGGCCTATATATAGGGCTCCAGGTAGTCACTGTGTTGTTTGGTGACATGGTATGTACCACACTCAACATGGACCAGAGGAAGCGAAGGAAAGAGTTGTCTCAGGAGATTCGAAAGAAAATTATAGACAAGCATGTTAAAGGTAAAGGCTATAAGACCATTTCCAAGCAGCTAGGTGTTCCTGTGACTACAGTTGCACATATTATTCAGAAATTTAAGATCCATGGGACTGTAGCCAACCTCCCTGGACGTGGCCGCAGGAGGAAAATTCATGACAAATCAAAGAGACGGATAATCCSAATGGTAACAAAAGAGCCCAGAAAGACTTCTAAAGAGATCCRAGGTGAACTTCATGCTCAAGGAACATCAGTGTCAGATCGCACCATACATCGTTGTTTGAGCCAAAGTGGACTACATGGGAGACGATCAAGGAGGACACCATTGTTGAAAGCAAATCATAAAAAAGCCAGACTGGAATATGCCAAACTACATGTTGACAAGCCACAAAGCTTCTGGGAGAATGTCCTATGGACAGATGAGACAAAAGTGGAACTTTTTGCCAAGGCACATCAGCTCTATGTTCACAGATGGAAAAATGAAGCATATCAAGAAAAGAACACTGTCCCTACTGTGAAACATGGAGGAGGCTCTGTTATGTTCTGGGGCTGCTTTGCTGCATCTGGCACAGGGTGTCTTGAATCTGTGCAGGGTACAATGAAATCTCAAGACTATCAAGGGATTCTAGAGAGAAATGTGCTGGCCAGTGTCAGAAAGCTAGGTCTTGGACGCAGGTCATGGGTTTTGCAACAGGACAATGACCCAAAACACACAGCTTAAAACACCCAAGAATGGCTAAGAGGAAAACATTGGACTATTCTAAAGTGGCCTTCTATGAGCCCTGACCTCAATCCTATTGAGCATCTTTGGAAGGAGYTGAAACATGCTKTCTGGAAAAGGCACCCTTCAAACCGGAAACAACTGGAGCAGCTTGCTCATGAGGAGTGAGGAGGCCAAAATACCTGCAGAGAGGYGCAGAAGTCTCATTGACAGTTACAGGAAGCGTTTGATTGCAGTGATTGCCTCAAAAGGTTGTGCAACAAACTATTAAGTTAGGGGTTCCATCATTTTTGTCCAGGCCTGTTCCATGAGTTCATTTTTTTTTATAATTCTGTTGAAGCATGGTTGACATTTCTGACTTTCATTGGTTAACATTTATAGAATTCTTATTTATTATTACTTTTGTCAGATTAAAATTATTTATGTGACCATTGTGAGTTTTTCTTTCATTGACCGAAGGGTACCAACAATTTTGTCCACGTGTGTGTTATTAAACACAGGTTATTTAGCATTCTTTCTTTTTTCTTAATAACAATTCCATGTTCAATTCTCGCAAACTTGTATAGTACTGTGAAAAAGTCTTGATCCACCTTCACTTCTTCATTTTAATTAAATTAAAATATGAGGATTAAATGAAAGAAATGGGACAGATATTTTACTGTTACAGGCTGCAAAGTGGCTGAAGATACAACCAAAAAATGGTTGTTTAGATAGCAACCTCAGTAGCAACATCATTTACTTTCACATCTCTTTTAACCACTCAGCCTTCAGCGTCTCCAGCATACTAATCACCTGCCTGATCATCTGTCCACATCTGCACCTGTTTCTCTCACTGGTTCATGCCTCAAGTTAGATGTTTTTTGTGCTTGAATGATTCATTGGTCACTGCATGGCTTAACAAAAAGCATTCCTATGAATCTGGTCAGGTACAGGGGCTGCACTGAAAACGAGAGCCAAAAGTATACTCTAATACTTTAGAAGTATTCCTAGAAAATACAAGAGAAATGCAAGAAAGTCTGGATTTTTTGAAGCAAAATATAAATATTTTAAAAATATATAAAATATAAAGAGGTGTGACTCAAGCCTTGCTCAATACTGTAAATATATATACATGATATATAGATATCAATCCTGATATTATTTGGTCTCTGTCTGCTGATAAGCAGTGTTTAATGTGGGGACAAACTGCAGGATGCAATTTTGTAGGCTTGATACAAGTGTATAGATTGTGTAAGTGTATAGTCTGTGTATAGATTGTGAACACTAGGTGGCAGTCAAGGCTTGATAAAGAACCCTGTCAGTTTTTGTCGTTTATTTTTAGTAACTTGTATAATAATATGCATGTAGTAATGCACCTGAATTATAGAACAAAAACCCCAGTCTTTTGTTAGATTTCGTGTTCTTTTTTTTTTTTTTAAGACAAAACATACCTGCTTTGAATTAGAGCACATACCCATGCTGTGTGATAATAGGGATTACAATACTCTTGGTTATATTCCGTTGTCTTGAACATTTCAAGTCTTGACCAGAAAACTAAAGAGACGAACACAGCAGAAATGAGTTAAAGATAAACATGTTTTACAGATGTGTGTGTGTGTGTTTTTGTGTCCTAGCCTTTCATTTTATCCAGAGCCCTTGGTGAGACATAGCTTGAAAAGGTTCCCGATCAATGACATTACTTCATTCAGGCTTGTTTACATGTTGTCAAGCCTTTATTACAACAAAGCAGAATACGCCGATGACGTGTGTTCATCGTCAGTCATGTCCAAGCGATTGTTGTTTGGTTGCAGCGTTGTAATATGAAACAGGCAGTCAAAGAGTAAATGAGGGCTCTAATAGTGGAGCTCACATGCAAAGAGGACAAAGTCTGCTTTGTTTTCAGTTAAACCTGAGGGCGTACATCTTACTTATCCTGTTGGTAAGCGTTCCAAAGTGCACAAGTTCATAATCATCCTATGTGTTAGTGCTTGCTTAAGCACTGAGGGGATTTAATTTTTCTTCACCTGGAATGATTTCAGGAGTTTTTGTTTTTTCAGTCCTTTGGGATGTTCAAGTATATGTTTGTGCACTGAGCATCCTCCCCGCCTGTAGAACTGTGCCAGTGTCGTCTCTGCCATCTGGCCCGGGATTGAGCTTGACGCCGAAGTGCTTACCTGCACTAAAACACTTTTGAGTGCTTAAAATTGGACTGAATGCCCCAAACTCGTCATTACTTACGTACTAAAGTTGAAGAAGTTAAAAACAAGGTTCTGAAAACAGTGTAAACCCCCCTTCTTATCTCTGTTTGACCACAGGCTTCCTTGCCATTTTATCATTATGGCTTTATCTGTCTCTGAGACTGTAGGCTGTTGCAACAGTCCTGATGTCAATGACTATTTCAATGTTTTGTTCTCTTGCAGCCCTCTTTTTTCCGCATTTTTTGCCGTGCACTTTTTTTTTCTTTTTATGTCCAGTTTGTTCAAATGCATTGAGCATCTATCTATAGTAATTTTCTGTCTTTTCATTTGATTCTAGAAAGCTCCATCATTCAGTGCCCTGTTTTTTCACCTCTTTGATGAATCGCCTACTTGAAAGACTCCAGAGAAGCAGGATGTGTGCACGTGGGCGCATGTGAAAGAGCGAGGGACGAGCTGTGTTGTTTTCAATACCTTTTATGTGTGAAGGGTGGGGTCCTTTTGAAACAGAGTAAGGGAGTGAAGATGGAACAACAGGGAGCAGGGCTACTGTGTACATGAAACGATGTGGGTGTTGGACAGATCTGTTCCATGTAACAGCTAGAAGATTGTTTCTTATTCGTATAGGTTTGATGTAGCGTTTCAGTGACACTGTTTATACTTTTTAGCCTAACCTGAAAACAGCTTAAATAGGAACCTCACAGCTATGGCCATTTGAGTCACTAAAAAATCCAAAGGGAGAAAATTCAGCAATGTCAGCATGGTTTGTAAACTCTACCTGTTCCTCAACCTCAGATACATCACTCGAGTTCATCTTGAGATGTGCTTGTTTAATCACGTTCGCACTAGTATCACTGGCCTGTACCTCCGTGCTTGTGCCTTTACATTATTAGTTTGTTCCTTAAAAAATATTTTAGTTTTCAGTTATATTCTTAGCCCAATAGAAAGAGCAGTAATGATCTTCAACGAAGATTTCATTGACCCCTGTTCTATGAACTCCTTGAACCCTGGGTTTATGCAAAATTACACGTCTCCTCTGCCGTCCTGTATTGTCTGTGCTCTATGAAGCATGGCTTCAGATTCAGTGGTAATGGGCCCCCCATGACTGCTGTCACAGTGGTAGTTATGGATGGCCCCGCTTGCCCCCGTTCAAGAACACTTTCCTACAAATTTATCATCTTTTTGAAGTCTGATGGTAACTGCTGTTAAGAAAACACATACACACATGACATATAATGGGTGGGCAAGTTCAGGGTCAGACTTTTTGGTGGAATTTTAGAGATAGTTATGGGCCGGGATCTGAAGTGTATTCCTGCCCTCTAATCAGGCTCGGTTTTTCCACTCAAATGACTCGGAAAGCATTTTATCCTGATTACCATTCCGCTCTCTGCCTGCCGAGTATTTTGCTTTCTAGGAATCATCTCTCACTTGCTTGCTTGCTCAATCGCTCGCCCGCTCGCGCTCTCTCTCTCTTTCTCTCTCATACGCATGCACGCATACACACTTACACAGTTCTTTCCTGTCTCACCTAAATTACAGGATCCAACGTAGTGCATTGTCCTCTGCTTCTCACATGCTAGACCTGATACTATGATACAGGCAACTTTGAGTTCAAATACCAGAATCAGAACCAGATATCATAAGGTATTTTCTTTTTCACATCATAGGTCCGTCTTCTTCTGTTTCTTAAAATGACACGCCACTCTGGCCAACCGAGCAAATATTGCTGTACGGAAACTGCTCTGTGGTTTAATGTTACCTTCTCGTAGGTTCCTGCTACAACCTAAGGTGGTTTGTTTCATGTCGAATTTGTTTGAATCTTTGTTCTTTTGCTGTGTAGGACAATAGTTAGGTCTGTTTTTGCACTACGTTCTAAAGTAACCCAGAATCTGAAAAGCCAAGTTAGTCTGACTAAGCCCGGGTAATCTTAGAAACGTTTGGCTTTGATGATTCATGCACAGGGAACTGTGTGCTCATGAGTGTGCCTGTATGTTCGTTTTGTGTGTGTGTGTGTGTGTGTGTGTGTGTGTGTGTGTGTGTGTGAGTGAATGAATGAATGAAAGAAGCGCATTACATCCTCTAGCTGTTATCAAGAAGTTTCAACTTTTATTAGTTCATTAATGAACATGATTTTATTCCAAGCTGTTTATGAATGTTTAAATGTTTTTTTGATGAAGTAGTCTAGAACTGTAGATGAATGAATGAACTCACTGCTGATGTTTTACAGCTTTCACAAACATAATCATGTTTCTGGGCAGTACCAAAGACCAAATCAATTTGTTTGATGAACAACATTTGTTTTGCTCCTTGTTCAACAGAATGACCAAATTCGATGTGAAGAACTACCTGAAGAACATTTACAATGTTCCTGTTGCCGCAGTKCGCACGAGGATTCAGTATTGTGAGTAGATTATTGCTAGATACTACTGTATATCGGGGCTCCCCTGCTTTATTTATGTCGGCTCAATTTCATTAACCTGAATGATATGGTGTTGCTGAGCCCCTCAAGACTTTTCCATAACACGATGGGAAGCACTTTTTGCCAGCACCATTTTATTCATTTTATGGGTTTATGCATAAAACATACTGTTTAACAGTGWAAATATTTTTTTCAGCATAGATACCAGGCCGTTTTAGATCCATTCCCACTGTTTAGCAGCGATTATTAAAATCGTTACACATGAGGGTGTAAGGCGCAAGTTTCCTGCGCTGCCTTGTATGATGTCTGGGAAAACCATTCATGCAGGGAAATTCTGAAAAGGATGTTTTTACTAAACTGAAAGACAGCTCTGCATCAGCAAGGCCTTTTTTTGTTGTACACTTGTAAGACGTTTGGTTTTGAGTTCAATAGATTGATATTAGGTGATGGATCAGAATTTCAGCTTCCATTACCTGATAGTTACATCTAGATGTGTGAAACTACTCAGAACATGGCTCTTTTGATAACGGACCACACAATTTTTGTGTGAGCAACAATAAATCAAGCAGATGTCATGTAATATTTAGTTGCATATCCATGGCATGCAAATCAACAAACTCTTGTATTCTCCTAAAGGCTGCTTGTTTTAAGAAATTTGTTCCTTCCAGTTTCCTCAATTTCATCAGGTGAAATGCATGCTCAATTTGGTTAAGGTCTGGTGACTGACTTGGCCAGTCTAAAACCTTCCACTTTTCCCCCCGTCCTTTGCTGTGTTGGCAGTATGTGTTGCTGTCTTGCTCCCTGATAAAGTTCCTCCCAATTAGATTGGAGACATTTCTCAGTAGATTGGTGGACAGATTGTTTCTGTACACTTCTGAATTCATTCTGCTGATACCATCATTAATAAAGTTTGTGAATCCCGTTACCAGAAGCAGCCACACAAGCCCAAGCCATAACACTTCTTCCACTGTTTAACCAATAATGTTTTCATCACTTCAATAAGAGGTTAATCTCGGTTCCAGAACTTTTGTAGCTTATGTCTGTATCATTATTTTCTTTTTGCGATTCCAATTTAAATTTCAAATTCTTTTTGTTAAAATGTGGTTTTCATCCTGGGAATACACCTTCTACTTTTCTGATCTTATAGTCTTTATAGAAGAGGTAATTTTGATATGCCCTGTGGAGGCTTTAGGTGATGCCACTGACTGGTGTTTTGTAATTTTTCTTGACAAATCTCCTCTCATTACCGGCTGCTAACTTTCTTGGCCAGTYKGTGTCCAGATTTTAGGAAACCAGTGGGTTTTTTTGTTTTTTAAAAAAAAGAAAAATGATTGTAAATCATTGCACTGGCTATATATGTGCAATAGCCCTGATTGATTTTTTTACTCTCTTCTCAGCTTCACAAGGAGCTTTACAAATGCTTGTCTCTTATGCTTGTCTTCACATGGGTTTATCATGTTAAACAGTCTTCTTAGGCGGATCCCAGGGCTCAAATCTAGAGTAGACATTCAAAGCTCTTAATTCTTTAAACAATCAATCCAACATGACAAACCTGGGCAACAGGAAACACCCATCAGTCACATGTTCTAATATCTTGGATTATTTGATATTTACACAGCTAGATGATGTCATATTTATTCTTTGTACTTAAGCCAAATGTCTTTAGTATGTACCAGAAACAAAACGCTTGCCGTTCCAATATTTTCAGAGGGAAGAGTTTGTATTTCATATATCTCATCAACATGTCAAGTTAAATCATTTTAAAATAGGGTTACCCCCAAAGTGAATAAGGAGGGTATTGCATTTATTGACTTTATTTTAATTCAGATTAATTTCTGAGTCAGGTATAGGATATATCCATGTACATATATGACCAAAAACACTGCAAATATATTTTTTTATAATAAGATTCTAAGTTTTATTTTAAAAAAGGGGACAATATTGATAAGATGGGTGATTACATCTTATTATATCTAATATATACACTAGCATTATAATCTGCAATGACTCTCATTATCCTGAGGTGACTGGTGTGAGCAAAAAAATAAATGAATACATTAAAAACCTACCTCTCCAAGACAACATTAGTGGCAGTTTAAAATGATAATTACATTGTCCATTATCATCATCCACATCAGTCTCTCTAGTCTCACCTTCTCACAAAAGTCATGGAATTTGAGGAGCTGGATCCCCACCCATTTATTTATTTAGGATTTTGCTCATTTAGAAACTGAATGTATTAGGCTTAAACAATTAAATACATATTATGACACAAAATCAACAACGTGATCAAAGCATGGAATCGACAGCATAGGAAAGCACACTTGGCGTTTATAGCCATTTTTTGTGGTACTGGCCAGGTAGTTACTAAATGAGATCCTTGTAGAAATCCATGAACCCTTTAAAAATGTCTATAGTGTTTTGGTAAAAATCAATTTGTTTTATTAAAGCTGAAGTGTATGAGCTTTTTATGCAGAGAAAGAAAATTAGACTGGATTTTCTTTTTTTTTTTTGCTTCAGAAGTCTGCATCGATTTTTTTTAAATGTTTTTTTTTTCTAGTCAGCCAAGTGTTTCACAGCTTTATTAATGCATTAGTCACAGCACTCATCACGTTGCACAGTTTGCTGAGGTCATCATTACAGCATATTCCGAATTCACAAACTGGATTGTTTTGACTGGTTAAGCCTCTGCACTAATGTACTGAGTACCTGTTCATCATGTGTTGAGGCTTTTGAGGCCATCCTAGCTTTTGCCCTGCAATGATGAGAGTAAACTGAAAGATGTATAGTAAAAAAGAAAAATCTTTGACACTCAACACCAGTATAAAAAATCATCTCCATCCTGGTATTTGTAAAGTGCTATAGAAATAAATGTTGATTGATTGATTGGTTGTTTTTTTTTCCTGCCAAAAATATTGGCCGCCAAGTAGAACCAATTATAGAGTCCAATAGTCCTCATATTACAGAGAAATCAAGTTCTCTGATAACAGCAGCTGAGGTGTTTGAGACAAAAATAAGACTAAAGACATCAAGCACTAGTTTGCATGATCTGTTTGCTCCCACATCAGCGCTTATCTTTAAATCTGCTGCTCAAGCATTCTGGCCATCAGCTGTCCTGGAATGCCCCGTTAAACACAGCAGCCAAGAAGTTACACAGCTTTTTTTTTTCTTTTTTTTTTTAATGGCACTGTTTGGATGGAGAGGGGGTGAAAGCGAAAGGCTTGTCTGTATGTAAAAGATTTTATGGACGAGCAAATGATGCTTATTACAAGGTTTATCATCCCAGAAAATTGCAACAAGACCGATTTGCTGAATACAAGAGGGAATCACTTTTATGAGTACCCTGTTGGGTTTTAGCCACCGGGAGTCCTATTTCCCTGCGAGCAGCTCTTTGCGCTAATGTTGTGGGGAGCCGGCAAGCAGGCTGCTACCTTTTTTACGAGTGCCACATAAAACACAAAAAAAAGTAGTGGAACACCAATTAAAGTGAAAAAAATAGAAAAAAAAATCGCCCACAACAACAAAGGCGATGTGATCCATTTGTGCGTCAGAGCAGGTATCCCAGTCTGCGTCATGGGTTCCACTCCACTGGCGGTGTAAAGGATGTGTGAGTGGGACGAAGGGTTCGGCCTGCGCCCCAGCGCCCCGGCACTCAAGGGATCCATTCTTCCCTCCCTGAGTGTGGTGGTATTTTGGAAGCAGTTGCCATGACTACCCCTCTGTCGTGGGATTTGTAATGTTGTAGTAGCCAAACCACAATCCCAAAACAAGGAGAATATGTTTATTTATTTATTTTTTTTTGAAGGGGCTATAGAGTGCGGGGTGGGATTCTGATGGAATAGACTGTGCAGTGTGTTCAGTAAATGTTTTTTATCTAGTTTACAGGAGTGAACCAGCTGACCCTAAATTTAGATCGCCACCATCTTTTTGAACTATCTATCAACCATTAGTTCACTGAGGCAGTTCAAGAACCCCACTCTGATCATATGCCACTGTAGTACACACCCTGCGTAACCAAGCACTCCTAGGATCATTTTCTAGCCTTTTGGTTCAAAATGATGTCATCAGTCATTTTTTACGCTTGTTCCTTTCTTGAAAATGTGGCAGCAGTTTGGAAAGGTTTTTTTTTGGTTTTTTGGGGGGGGCTTGTTTTTTAGGTAAATTGTCAAGGCTTTTTAAAATGACATCATGCCCATCTGGTAAAAGGTTAACTTGCTATTCACAGTCAATGGACCTGAGCTGTTTTACAATCAAAACCCACCCCGTTTCTGTTTGTGAAGACATATATTGTTTTGAAGAAGGCAGAATAATTGCCTTTTTGTGTATGTGTGTGTGTGAGACTGCGTAAAAGCACAAATTCTTCCACACAAAATTAGAGTCGGTGTCAGATACACCTCCTTAAAGGAAATGTTTGCCGTAAAAACGTTTAGTCAGTTCGTACTATACTGTACGTTAGATTTTCCCATGAGATGTTCGTGGTGGTCTACGTCTCTGATGTCAAAGGAGGACATTGCTCACATTGTTGCAAAAGATTAAAAACGAGGGGAAAGTGCTGTTTAAACATATATGTTAACCAACAGATTTTGCTCTTAGCTCTGAAAAACAGAGGAACAAGTGTTTTTCTTTTGGCCTAGTGAGAATTAATGTTATAATTATATGCTATAATATAAATGCTTGAACGTTGAATCTTCTGAAGCTGATCTGTTTGAGCAGATTGTACAGATTGGGACGTGACAACGTGCTACTGCATCACTCTCTTTAGGTGCAGTAAAGGTGAAGCCAGGTAGCCAGTATTAGCAGATAGTCTATTTGCGTTAATGGTATTTTAGGAAACTGTCAAACAATTAATAGTACAACAACATACTAAAATATGTCAGTTTAGAATTTCATTTCAAATGTATTGTGTGTGCCATAATAAATCAGCATATCCTGGTTCTTTGGATACATCTGAAAATGTTATCTTTTACAACTGCTGAACATTGTTAAATTTTTATGAGATTCGTAAGCGGACGGTGATTAGGAAGTGGGCACTTATTAGCTAAACGTGTTGCCTTTCTCATTTGTTAGCGGTGGGTAAAATTTTTAAAACTCAGTGACTAACACATTAATGAGCTTTGTCTCCATTTCAGGTACAAACAAGAAAAGGAACCACTTAAACCAGCGAGTGAAGAGGCCAGATTACAAAGTGGCATACGTTCAACTGGTGAGTGTGATCCTGAGGGAAGAATAAAAAGCCCATGCTTGTCTGGGGAACAGCTTGTATCTTGAGTTACTGACCTTGCTGACCACCTCGATGTTCAGAAACATGAATGTTACACGGTTTAAGCCGGAGGGAGGCTATTGTAAAACAACCTCCAACAGAGTCCCAATCATCTGTTCATGAGAATGTTTTATTAAGTTGGCATTATGAGCTTTTGTCTCCTTTTTGAGGGCTTGTTACAGCTTATGTTTCTTTAGAGAAGCCTGAGGCAAAGGTGGCCTTTAATGTGAAATCCTCATCTTATTGTGCTCTACTCCCAACATCCCTGTGCTGTTTGTTTGCTTTCTGTCTCTCCCACACACTAGGCCCTGCTCACCTGAGAGAGAAGCCAGATTCTCACTTGGGCTGAAGGGGGCAAGAGGTCGTCTTTGGTTACGTGCAAGGCCCGTTGCAGGATGTATAGTATAAAGTTCCAGGCAAAGTATGGTTATTATCGCAGGCAGCTCAGAGTTTTGTTTCTGTGGGCACCAGAATGTTAGCCTTGGTCTTGGTCCAGAAGCAGCGCCAGCTGCAGGGTTCACACCTGCGCTTGGGGTGAATCCAGGGCCATTGTTGGAACCTGGCATTTTAAGTGCACTGCTTTGAAAGGGAGGAAAATATCGTCCGTGATCTCTTCTGATCTCTCTAGAAAAGGTTCTTTGTTTTCAGAAGTTTTAGAGTTGTTAGAGAGTTACTAGAGCTGTTTATACGCCCTTGTAAGCCTCATTCTGAAGATGAATAAATAATTAAAATTGTTAAAACAAAGCCTTCTGTAATGGGATCAGCATATATTAATATTTTAAAGAGGTACTTCCTCTTATAAAAAGCTGAATCACTTCCTTTACTGCCTTTGTTTAATCAATATAATCTTCTCCCAAATCCAGCTTCAAGTTGCCGGCATTACTTCCCTGTATGTCAGGACTGCAGTAAATATACACTTCTGCAGTTTTAAAAAATAAAAGGTTGTTGATTTGAATTTTGACACAAAACTGTTTTGTTTGGCCTTCTCATTTAGTTTTGACTGAAAGACCTAAAAAGCTGGGGCTCCACTTAGACATGCAAAGATATGAAAACGAATTTCCGACTTTTTTTCTCCCCTCTGTCTGGTGGGTTTGCACAGAGAAAAAAAACACAGCACAAAAAAAACTTTCCTTTCAGTGGTGGGTAAAAAAACAAGATTGTTCCTAATTGACACCACATGTGGGGGAGTGTTTTGTGGTCTGATACCCACAGTACAAACCCCCCCCCTCTCCCCTCCGGTCCAACTCCTCATACACGCTCCATGAGCTAATATTCCAGCTCTATTTCCCTTTCTATCCCCCCGTTTTACAAACTCCAGGATTGGAGTGAGGCACAGGGTTCCAGCTAACAGACGTGAGATTGGACTGTTGGTGTAGAGCTGTTGTAGGCGAGGGAGGAAGAGGGTGGTGAATGGGGTTGATGGGTGAAACCGGGGAGACGACTGAGCGCATAGTGTTACTGTGCCAGAACTGGGAGGTCCAGAGATGGGGCAGGGAGGTCTTGAGCAAAAAGAAAGAAAATATCTAACTTYGCTAGTCTGTCATGGTGCAGTAAGAAAAGTCCTGACGCATTTGAGTGTTTTCTCAAAAGATCATAAACAGGATGTAAAGGTTTTGGATGAAAATGTTTTAGAGCAATTTAGTTATTTYTTGAACAGTTATGAATACTGTAATTATTATCTCTCCAGAATACCCAATAATCCTTTGTTGGATTAGACACTAGAAGAGCAAATGCAGTTGGCTTAGGCAGGACAAACCCAATGGAAGATGTGATGAGTCAAAATAATCATGATTTAGCAAATATGATGCTAATATTGYCCCTCTGACTTAAGAAAAACAAAGTAAGCCAATTCTCCTTAAACATATCAAGAGACTATTAAAAGCCTACAAGGCGAGAGACATGCTAAAATAAAGCCTATTATTAATTTTTTTGTTGGTTTTGTTTTTTTACAATAGTGCAAATTTCTACAATTATTAAAACATGGGTTGAAGTTCCAGATTGTGAATCTTTTTTCCCCCTAATTTCTATAATGAGCATCTCACCTATGCAGTATCCATTCAGTGTACATTTGCAAGTAGATGATAGAAGGGTGCATGTCTTTACAAATAATAAATGCATAAGCTAGTCTACCAGACACATAAAAACTCTAATATTCTGTACAGTGTTTTGATTAACTTGGAAATACACATATAAATGTGCATTTATACATAATAAGAGAATCAAACCAATATACCAGTATCCTTCTTGAACAAAGTTTCTGATGTATCATTTTATGTTTGCACCCATGACAAAAGCTCTGCATGAGCTGCTGGCTAGTATTTTGTCTGAGGTGCAATTTATTTGTCCTTGCTTCACAAATTAAAAATCTGGTAAGTCTGGCTTATGTTTTCATTTTCTCTTTGTGTTTAACTACAAGATGACTGTTACTTAGAGAAAGAAAGATTATATAACAGTTTTATCCTTAGAGCGTACAGTTGTGAATGAGTAATGACTCCTAGTCGTACTATCTGGTGTCACAGGGAAGAGGATAGGTTTCTTTTTGTGTCTGGTTTTTCTCAAGGTTTCTTCATGTTGTCTCAGGGAGTTTTTACTTGCCGTCGGCAACTGCTGATGTGTTTATTAGGAATCCAACAATAAATTAATATGTGGATTTCTATAAGGCTGCATTGTGACAATATCCATTGATACCATATTCCTAAACATTCTTAATTATGTGTGTCATCTGCCCTCTGAACACTTCTTAATCCATCTAGTTAAATAAAAATTGTTTAATTGACAGCCAGATCATATCTTGGCTCATGTTTGTAGTGCAGATTTATTTATTTATTTATTCATTTATTTATTTATTTATTTATTTAACACATCTTACCTATCAAATTACACATCAAAATCAATAAGCAGAAGTTTTTGTTTCTGGTTTAACTGAACCATTGTAACACTAAGAATAAAAACATATATCCTATAATTTTTTTTTTTTTTAAGTTTGCTTCTCCCAGGCACCCATATGAGTGGTATGTCCTTTTCTGTATAATTAGTTTAATCGACTAAATGATTGCTTATATTGCTTTGACCTGACAGTTTAATAATTGATTTTACAAAATTATTATTCCTCTAATTTCTATTTATTCATGTTCACTTTAAATGCCTGTTAGTAAAAAAAGACATTTTTCAACCAGTTTTCATCTGTGCACCTGAATGATTAGTGTCTAATGCTGTAATCATTTACAGTAAAACCATTATTTAAAAATGCTTACTATTTCCTTGCCATGTCTGACCTAGCAAACATTTTTTCCCTTCTTTTTAATTGTGCTTTTAATTTTATTGTCGTTCCAGATGTTAATTGTCTCTCTTTTTTTTTTTAACCACGTACTGAGAATGAGCGAACACCTACATCAAGCTATCCCACCCGCGTGGTTTTATCGCATTGAGTACGGTTAGTTAACCGTGCCAAAAACAATGTCCTGAGCATGGTTTAAAAGCATTCTTAGTTTAACCATATTCATGTGTAAATTTCGGAAATCACCTGAAATGGTTTCTCTGCTACAGTTGATAATTGTATACCTTCAGTACCAGGTACACTTACTGTATAGACGTGTACATGATATAGTGACTAGTGACTATAGGTAAAGGAAGTTTTTTTCGGTTACCTTGTGAATGGAAATCAGTTTTAATTTTTTTTTTTTTCCTTCATCTAATTTGCCCCATTTAACCCACCTTGGAAAATGCCAGAATTAGGCAGTCTGAAATGATCTTTCCCATTACACATGAGTGTAATGATCCAAGAGACCATGGTGTAGCTATACACAAACAGCCCCCTTCCTCATATTGTTGTTCTGCAGGGGTCTTGTAATGCCTGCTAGTATTTGGCAGTACCCATCAACTGTTGCTGCTGCTAATTGTCAGTTGTTTGTTAGGGATCTCAATGCCTCGTCTCCAGAACCCAAAGTTTTTATTGAGGGAGTGTTTCAGTCTGGCCCAGCTGGTAACCAGGCTACCTTTCGGATCAGATCACGATGTTCTACCTGGATTTGGAGCAAACCCTGCTTAATGGTCAGGGAACAAAGCCGTGTGAAACCCAATCTGGATCAGGCACACTGTTATTTTCCTATTCAAATAGTTTCCTTCTTTTTAGAGTGTCCCCCTTAACCCAAAGCAAATTAACACCCTTTGAGTGTTCACCAAAAAAAAGGATATTTGGTGTAAAAAAATWAAAAAAAATCTTGATCTTAATCCTATCAACACTAGGTGGCAATATTTGGCTTCACTAATTTCGATACATCACTGCACCCCTGGACCTGACTGATCTGGATTTTTTTTTGTTATGGTTAAGGGTACAGTAAGTTTGAGCATTCAGCAGTGAAAGGGAAAAGGTGAGGGGCTTTTTTCTCCATGTCCAAGACAAATGGCAGGAAAAATCCCCCACTATTCCWCTTCACAGCTGGCTTCCTGTTAAATTCTGAAATTTAACTCTTTTCGGTACTAGCTTCCGAATCAAGACATTTTTCCCATATTCAAAGAAATCATATTCATCTGAGGCATTTGGAATATAACTCATCAGAACCTTCTTTCTGATGATTTTGTTTTCTTTACGTGCAAGAAGATTGAATTGCTCTATTGGTTTAAAGGCTCGTGGAGGTTTTCAACTTGTTACTTAATTGGTAAATGGCGAGAAAAGATTTTTTTAAACCACAGAAAGTCTCATTCATTTTCAGTAGACCAGCTACAAGAAAACATCAGAAATCTGAATATTGGATGATGATTTTGAAATATGTAAAAATGCAAAATTTTCAACAAGATTTTGCAATTTGACAACAAGAAGTTGAGTTTCATCAGAGATGAAATATGGGAGAGTATAGCATAAATAATAGAAAGGGAAAGTAGACGTTTCTGGCATCCTGTTTGAAGTCAGCTCACACATGCAGCTTGTCAGCAGGGAGCCACTGCACGACAGCTTCTGTAAGAGTCAGCAGGCACATACATAAGGAAGAACACCCTAAACCCATCAGCCCTTCTTTTAGCCGCCTTGTGATTCTCAGCTCTGTAATTTCCTGCAGGTTGCTCTCATTTAGATATCACTGTAAAGACTTTCRGTAATAAAAACCCTTTGATTACGCTTGAGCTTTTCGTGCTCTATCGCTACTCTGATCAGTCTCTCAACATGGTGGYACCACCCAGCTTTATTTTGGCCTCATTTTCTGAATAAATTTCTTAGATACTGGCATTGGTCTTCCTGTTATGCTGCCAACTCCCCATTTTTCTTTCTTTTTTTTTTTCTTGCTACTTGACTATTTTCCAATCATGCTTAACTTTCTTTCATGTATTTCTAATGCTGGAAATGGAGGAAGGGGTCTAGACGTCATGTTTATTGGTGGAATTTCAACACTGTTGGGTTTATCTTTAGGTGCTGTTGACAGGGTTCAATATCCTGGTGGCCCAAAAAATAGCCAAGACAAGCCTGAACAAGTATGCAGGTCTCACTGTTGTCAGGCAGGACACTGTGGAATGAGTGAGTCAGTAGCTTAAAAAATGATATGACTGATTTCTGATACAGGGCTTAAAGTACCACCACTCCCACCCCTCCCTCATGCTGGCTCCTTGTCTTGACTGTATTTATTTAACAAGCTGGACTCTGTGCCAGATGATTGTCTAGAACAACACAGCGGGAAAACAGGCTCGCAATCCCAGTGGAAACACGCTTCTGTTTTGCAGTAATAGGTGAAATGTCTGGCTTATGGCTTGTCTCAGTAAGGAAACATAATACGTTTTGTTTCATTTTTCCCTAGCACTACTTTTTCCTTGGCATTGAGGCTTCATTAGAGTGGTTACGGGAACAAAGACACTAAAGCTTTTTCTCCTCCTTGGTTCTCGTGAGGCAGCTGCGTCTTGGCATAGGGAATGCCAAGCATGAATCATGTTCTCAACTGCTGTGGGCAGTTGGTTTTGACAGCTGGGTCACTCGACTCATGTTTAGAGGAAGTGTGTTTTGCACAAACGCTGGCCCTCTGCTGCTGGACGAGGAAGGTGGTGGGGTCGGCAGGCGGACAGGCAGCTTGGCATGGGTCCAGATGGACCAAAGACGGGCCAGATCCTCTGGTCTTTGCAGAGCTCTGTAATATGCCTTTGGGTCCATGCTGTTTTCACTGAAGGAGAATCAGAGTTGACATTTGAGCACCATATTTGGTCATAGTAATATTGTTTTTTTTTCCCAAATTGTTTGAGTTTTTGGCTAATTATAAATCCCTTTTCTGTGGCCAACAGCGTGAGATAACAGTGTAAATTAAACAAATGAAATGAARCCTCTTGAATAATTTTTCAGATAACTTCTTTTGCACCTGATTATATATCAGTTAATGAGACTCTTCTCTAACTGAATGGTTCTCCATGTTGTATGCCAATGTGCCCCATTCTAAACACGAACACGCTTAGAAATTGATTATTTCAGTCCACTGGGATGTCACTGTGGTTAAATGGCTATCCAAGTTTAAGTTGGACAGAAGGTCACATACTGAGCAAGAACAGCTTGATCTTGACTTGTGGTGGAGTTTGGTTCCTTTATTTGTTTCTCAATTGTTTGCCCTTGCATTGTATATGAAAAACGTCATTTAGTTTTTTCCCCTTCTCACCACTGAAAAAAAAAAAGAAATAAAAAATCCACATCTGTATCTTTCAGAATTGATATCAGGGTAAGGGTAGCTCACATTGGGTATAAGGCATTTATACCTAAATTTGATAAAGGTATAAGGTAAGGTTTTGGATATTGGATTACTGATCAGGAGGTCCCAGGTCAAAACCCTAATACAACTGCCATTGTTGGGCCCTTGAGCAAGGAACTTAACCCTCAAATGCTCATGTGTGTGATGAGAGAAAAATTGAAGTCGCTCTGGATGCGGGCATTTGCCAAATTCTTATATCATGTATCATGTCTATTTAGTATAAATGTAACTTTGCAATAATTATGCATAATGTAAAAACAAAAACGGCATAACGCAAAACTGCATTTAATTTCAAGTGGCAGTACACAGCAGTAATCCATATTCCGTATACATGGGAATAAGCAGTGACTACCCATTATGATTAATTTGTAATCCTATACATATCGCAGTATTATAAATATCCTGATATTCAATTACATTTTTCTGATTTTGTTACAATTTTAAGACCTGAACTTTTTATACCTTAGCTTTGTCCAGCAGCTTCACAACAATTTAACATGAGTAATTAAATGTAGCGTGTTCCTTATATTAGTTTTCTCACTTAAAATCTAAGGGCAGTTTTTAAACAATACAAAATAACTTTAAATACCAGAGGTGAACATTTAACTTTTTCAATTCAATTAAAGAAAAAGCATTTTTTTTATTGAGCAGCACATACAGTATCGCTGTCATCTGCACTTATTATTTTAAACAAAGTTGGCAAATAATTCCAACCACACAGGACGCCCATGTGTGAATAGGACACACATGTATATAGCTATCTGTAGGACTATAAGACTTTTACTGACTCAAATGCCTTCAGAGTCTTGTTATGCAGTTGTAATCATGTGGCCATACACAGCGCCTAACACGGGCATGCACGGCTTGCAATGTGCGTTTTTTGTGACTAATTAGCACTCGTTGTGTTTCAAGGTTGATGTAAACGTGTAATGAGTGGGTTTGATACTAATTTGCAGCCAGGGTTTGGAGAATATGGCAGATCAGAGTCTTTTTAACTTTTGATTATGTAATGCTTTATAAAAATGCATTTCTGTTGCAGCACTCGGAAGCCAGTGCACACGGCACAGAATCCTTTATATCCAATGTGATCTGGTCAGTTCTGGTCACTAGCTCTCTATTATAAATGTAATAAATCATTTAAAATGTGGCAATAAATCAGCAAACAAAAAAAAAATCGTTATTCATAGCTAAATAAATTTTTCCCTCCTTATCTAATGTCCTACTTGCACCCAAATGCATGGCAGGGGAGATAATACTGATGCATTAGCTTAAAGGGTGAGACAGTGGAGTTTTGGTGTCTCCAAAGCTTCAAGGAGACGACAAGGTGAGAACTGCTTCTCTGCATCTGGATCATACTGTAGATTTACTGCTTCCTGTTTGTTACATAAGCTTATTAATAGACTGCTGATGGCACACAAATCAAAGTTTGATTGAGTTTACACACTGCTAAGTATGATGCACTTGATTAGGTTGATGTACATGATTATTTTTTAAAACAACAGATATTACAGTATCAGTATTGATTAGTTAAGTGTGGACATTCATGCAAGTATTTTTGTAATAGAATTTACATTACATAGTTTTTTTTTCTAGGAATAAAGCAAATAATAATAAAAAAAAGTTATTCCAGTCTCTGTTCTGATCTTATGCATCCTATTTATCCCATTTGGATTTATTGTCTAAATCCAAAAATTATATTTAAAAAATTACATGTACTGTAAAACTACACAGTGGTTTAAACTCTAGTTAATATGATTTATAGCAGTAATGGACAGCTACTGAGGACCATGTTATACATGCAAATGATTTCAAATTTTCAAAATGGTCAAACTTTGCATTTCTACTTTTAATATCTTACTTTAGGTKTTTTTTGTGGTGCCTTATTAGCTTTATTCTTTTTTTCCACAGTATTAGGGCTGTCTTTACACACTGACTGGTATTCCCCTCACCAGCACTCCTTTCCTACCTTGATTACAGCCTGTTTCTGGTATGTGTGTCAAGACCCAGAGATAGGAGGTGTCTTAAGTGCAGATAAATAGCTGAGGTTTGTGTATATCAGTTGATAGCCCAGTCACAGGAAGTGACAGTGTGGCCCACCCAGTAAGCCTGGTTGAAGGAGCTATTTACAAGCATCGTCCCGCATTTCCTGATCTCCCAACCAGTAACAGATTTGTTAATACTGCAGCCTTCCAACATTAGTCCAACAATCCTGGTCTTATGTACACGTGTATAAACTAAGTGCATGTTAATGTAAATCTGAGTAAGATATGTATGGAAATAATGTTGGTAATAAAGCAGATGAGCAATAAAGGGTATCACTGAAGTGATACAGGAGTTCAGTTAGCCATTTTTTATTCATTAGAAGGGGTGTCTGCTTTTTGATATGGGAGAGATGGTGGCTTCTTTGTTTTTTATTACCCATTAACTTACCAGTTAACTTAAAGCTCTCTACACCATTTTGTTGATAATTCTGACTCTCTAATTCATGCTCTTGTTGTTTTACAGTCGTTGTTGAGCATCAGAGATGAAAAGTGAGTGAGTGTGGTTGGTATGTTGTTGCTCTTGCTCTCTTTCTCTCTCTCACTMTGTTGATCTTTTCAAGACCAGACTAAGTCCTGTTAAATTGATTGCGTGTATGATAGTGAAAAAGTTACTAGAGTTCAGCACGGTTCAATTACATTTACATGCAGCAGCTTTAGGGAAATGTTTTAGTTCTGGTAACAGTTATTTATTTGAAATTCTACTTCCACGTTAATTATAAATACCCTGTCTGCATTCCACTTTCTAATTTTAATTTTTTGAAAAGAATCATTGCCGCAGGATTTCATGTGTTTGATTTCCTGTACATTCCCTGTACTGCAGGACACCCAGAATTTTTGTTGTTCTTCTGATGTTGATTGTTGCCTGGCCAAAAAAAAGGCACCACCTGGATTTAACTAAGCTAAAAGTTAAGAGCCTTCTATTGGATAATGATTGAAGTGATTAATATGGTTCAGCTGGCAACAAGTTATTTAATGGTGGTGGATTGGCCACTATAGAGCCTGGCACTTAACTCCATTATCCATTATATTAAGCTTATGCACTCACATTGCATAAGCGTATCAACTATGCAAAGCAAAAGGCTTTCCGATCAAATTTTAGTATGTGCAATTTAATTTTTTTTWWAATTTTTTTTTATTTTGTGAAATCATTGCTCACATGTCTGATTTATCCCCCCAAGTTTTTTTTTATGTTTTTTTTTTTTTTTTTAATATACTTTTTTATGCTTGTTTTTTTATGCTAACCTGGGAAACCGATAGCACCTGGATATGATGTTTTGGGCAATGTTGTGCTAGGACACCTTTGGCCCTGCTGTTCATGAGAATATAACTTTAACACATACCACCTGCCTTAACATTGTTGCTGACAAACTACATCCCTATATGATACCATTATTCACTGATGGCAGTCACCTCTTTCAGCAGGACAGTGCACCCTGCCACACTGCAAATATGGTTCAAGAATGGTTTGAGGAATATGAGTTCAAGTTGTTGCCTTGGCTTTAAAATTTTTCTCAATAAAATCAAACATCTGTGGACATGCTGCAAAAACACGTCTGATCCATAGATGCCCCATCTCGCAACTTGCAGGACTAAAAGACTAAAAAAGTATTTTTTTAAAAGACTAAAAAAAGCCAGCTAATGATGGCTTGGTGCCAGATACCACAGCACACCTTCAGAGGTCTTGTGTGGTCCATGTCTCAATGGGACTGATCTGTTTTGGTGGTGAAATGGTGACCTACTCAATATTAAGCAGGTGGACATAATGTTATGGCTGATCAGTTTATCCAGTGTTTCCAGTGCCTAGTGGAAGAATGTAACGTATTTAGTGCTGTTCTTTTCTTGCCTACATTCTCTTACAATCCAGTATTTGACTCAGTAGGACATGTATTGTATATGTATGTTTTCGATAGTAATACATTATTTCACCGGTAAATCTGATTAGAAATGTGCCCCCAACTCAAGATAGAACTTTTGTATACATCACATACGTTCAGATCGTCACCTGCTGTCAGCAATAAGAGACTTGTTTAATGTATGTGAATGTTTTACTGATCTGAATACTCCATTCTTTAATCAGACCACAGTCTGTCCGCATGAGAGTTCTTCCAGTGTTTATACAAGGTGTCCAAACTTTTGAGCCCCATGCTGGATTGTCATGCAAACAGGGCCCCTCTGCCGGTCTTGGCTTAAATGTGTTTTTCTTCAGCAGAGTTTACTACAGGTGAAAGGACTGAGAATATTTGGCATCCGATTTGATACTCCGTTACCAAGGACCTATTTAATAGGTTTGTTTCTCGTACTTTGACTTGGCTCGTCCTCTGTGTTTATAGTGTGGGGTTTCGCATTCCTACATGGTTAAGTTCGAACACCACTACTGAGCTTTGGAGGCCAGTCTGTTGATATTAGGTACCCCCACCACTCCCACGCTCCTTCACTGCGGCCCAAATAAGAGCTCGGCCCGTTAGAAATGCTGGAACTCCGAATGTATTTGTCCAGAGCGGCACTGCTTCTCATTAAACATGGCTTGCAGCAATCCCCGTTTCCTCTTGTTGCTGCCCAACTTTGTTTTATCTCTGGAACAACATTGGTGAGCCCTAATCCACAGAGGGAACACAGCACCACCAGCATGTAGCCACTGTGTTTGGAGGGACCAAGCCAGCTATTTTTTTTTTTTTTTTCAAAGTAATGAACTTCTCATTGTCCTCCTGGTGGGACCAGGCCATTGAAATGTAGTGGTCTATGCATTTTTGGGGGCTTGGACAGACAAAAACCAACATTCCAGATGGAGGTCATAATCTTCTCACTCACTTTTCTAAAGTTTGTAGAAAGCCTTAAAGTATGGGATATTTATTATTCCTTGTCCCTTGTTAATTAATAGATTAATAGGCTCAACCTCTGTTTCCTCCTTAATTCATTCCAATGCGCTGAGTAACTCAATGAATGTGTGTTTGGCAATTTTCATTACAATTTTTGACTTCCTTTTTTAAATGTATTTCCCTTTTACTCCAGTAGTTTTAGCACAGCTGTTGTGAATGAACCTCCCCCCCCCCTTATTTTTTTTCAAGGGTAAAATATCTTTTTGATTTACTGTAACATGGTACTGGTGCTTTAAATCCTTTCCCAAAAGAAGAACCACTGCACAATCTTTATTTGATGTTAGAAAGAATTTTAAAAAATAAATAGAATGACTTACTTGTTATAAAGAGAAGTATGAACAGTAGAATGGCATATATTTTATTTAGCCAAAAGAGAGAGTTTAAGAAAATTGACAACTGATTGTATGGAACATCTCCAGCTGTTTGTCTTAACTTCGTGTTACACTAAATCACTGCTGTGGTATGGACTAAATTATGGATGTTCTTCAGCCTCTACATAAATTAAGCCCAAGCATGTCTTCGTGCTAGTAGGAATATTAGAGAGAGCAGCAGACTGTCGATAATTTTTTTCTTGTCAGTAAAAGTTCACTGATGTCTTAAGTCTTGCATGTAAGCGAAAAGTACGTCTACAGTTATATTAAGGAGAGTTTTCCTGATGATTCTATTGCTCCATTATTAAGATCAAGTCACCCTGTTTTATTATGCAGCAGAGGCTGACTAATTTTTCCTATGATAGTTTTGAACAGATTCATAGTCTCGATTGCGTGATGGATGAGATTTGATTTGGATGTAAAACAGAACTCTTACAGTAAAAGTAGGTAGGTGTAGCCAGAGAGACTTATGATCAGAAGGCAAACTTTAGACTCATTCCATGTTATCTCTACTCCAACCTTAAGGAATTTCTGCTTTCCCCACAGAGTCAGCAGCAGACGTTCCAGTTTCCAGATATCTTTCCGGAGAAGGAAAAACAGCATGACGAGGGCTCTGTTGAGGCGATGCAGGAGAAGTTCATGGAGGATGAGCGTCAGAGGCAGAAACCAGACCCTAGGAGAGGGGGAGTCACCGAATGGTTTGGCCTCTAAAAAGACACGCCGCGTAAGGCGTGAGAACTATTGTAAGATGTTTCTGTTGTATTGCTGGGTCGTTTGCCGCGATATCGCCTGAACTTGGCCCTCAGCTTTTTAGAGACAGTACGTTCTGTGCTGTCTTTAAACATGCCTGAACTCACAACGTGTCCCAAAAGCCTTGTATATCAWCAACCTCGTGTCTGCTCTGCTGCTATCCAATGCAGAGGTGATGTTAACATGACGCAGCACACAGCGACGACATCATAGGTCCAGGTTCCTCAAAAAGAATTGTCACATTTTATATCTGATTATGTTCTTTTAATACAGACCACAGCATTCACAGAGGATGGGTTAAAATGCTGGCTTTATCATGTTACTGTCGCTAATGTCCCAAGGCTTCAAAGATTTATGAACGCATTTTCCATTAAAGACCTCTATATATTAATGGCTTGATTCTTTTATCTAACTAAAGATTTCTGACTTTTCTGAAAAGTTTGTTTCCATGAATAATTGTCTAACTACATGCTTTAAAATGTATCTACCGTATAAAGAATTCACCCGGCAGAAAAGGGAATACACTGAAGAGGAAAGAGCATTGGACTATGAAAGACCCGTTTGCTTAAGTTGCGTCAACTTCATCTGTGACCTGTGAATCCATTACCACAGTCGTGCAAGTCAATAGAAAACAAGTAGTCTAATTAGCCTGCTAATTATTAATTAATGATCACATTAGACTACTAGCCTGACATAGCACACATCTGGAAAGAAAATACCTAGCCAAACACTGACATATGCAAGGGTTTAGTGCTAAAGTTTTTGTTTGTTCTCTTGTTAGCAATGCTGGCCTTGTTGATAAAAAAAAATCAATTCCATCAGTATTCTTCTACAAACTGGCCCAAACTGTTCTTCCGCAAATATTGATGAGAACAGTGTCTTCCTGCTGTCGTTCTTCACTACAGATGTCTTGGGTAACCCTGTGCCAGTTCTCATACCAGAAGTACTGACTTCACCCTGCCATCCTGTTGATCACCAAGGAGAACGTCAATATTGATAGTGTTTGTCCATTGTTTTTCTGCTGGGAAGCAAGTACCCCCTGTATTGCTGTAAAGCAATTTGATTGTCGAAAAAAAAAGTCTTAAGACAACAGCTGGACAGCAGAGAGAACTCTGTCGAGATGAGAACTCTGGATTCCTGTCCAGTGTTCTCATCGTCTGAAGAAACCCCACGTGAAAGTTGGGAAATTTTGCACAGCATTTGCCAAGCCCCCGCTCTGCTTTTGCCCATCTCTAATAAAAACCTGGACGCACAGTTAAGTTCACATAAGTGCTGATTATGCATGTATTTTTTTTCTTTACTTTGATCACATACCAGAGTTCGTGGCATGTATAAACTAAACTGATCATTGATGGGAATGTTATTCAGTAACTGGAGTTTAAACTCACTGAACCGGTGATCTTTTTAAACAGAATAGAAAATCCAACTCCATTCAATTCTTCTGAACCCTAGAATCCATTGTGCATAAATTTAGGTAAAATATTCAATAAAACAAAGGTCAATTTCAAGCCTGAAGGTATGTATGACTGGGCAGAGCCTAAAAGTTGGGAGGGGCAATGTAATATTGATATTATATACATTATATTTTTTGAGATATCATTATGATAATAGCAATAATAATTAGATTTTTTTCAGCTAATACAATCCGAGTTGATTTGAAGCAGATGAGCTTTTTTCTGTTTAATATATTTTAAGTTTAAATTTTAATTTAAAAGCCTATTCATTGTACATTAAATGATTTTAAAGCTATTTTTTCTCTCCTTATGTTTTCCCTTCTTTCGTGGTAAATAATTTTTTTTTGTTGGCCTGAACTAATCATCACCAAATTTAATGCAGAGCTGCAGTTTGTTAGTTAAATGATGTATTCTGGTGTCTATATCAAACAACATTTTTAAGGTATCACATATAAGGCAATATTTAATTAAATAGTAGCTGTATTATCTTTAGGCAGCACGATGGTGTAGTGGTTAGCACTGTTGCCTTGCACCGCCAGCGTCCGGGTTCGATTCCCGTCTCTGTGTGCATGGAGTTTACAAGTTCTCCCCGTGCTTGGTGGGTTGGACTGTGGGAGGAAACCGGGTACTCCGGTTTCCTCCCACAGTCCAAAGACATGTAGGTTAGGCTAATTGGCGTTCCCAAATTGTCCGTAGTGTGTGAATGAGTGAGCTTATGTGTGTGCCTATGCCCTGCGATGGATTGGCACCCTGTCCAGGGAGTACCCTGCCATGTGCCTCAAGTCTCCTGGGATAGGCTCCAGGCCTATCGTGACCCTGAATACAAGATTAGACGATGAGTGAGTGAGTGTATTATCTTTAATTGAAGTTACTATTACTGTAAAGTAATAATAGTTACTAGAATATACAGTATGTATTTTAGTACTGTATATAAATATATTAAGAAGTGAAAATCCTGAACCACCACTCATTTCTTCATATTAAATTAAATTATGTCGAATAAATTAAGGAAATTGGAACAAATGTTTTGCTGCAGCTGGTTGCATAGTGCCTAAAGATACAATTTTTTTTACTTGTTTATGCAAGGAACTTTAGCGGCAACCTCATTTCCCCTCTCGTCTGTTTCAACCACACAGCATTCCACATATACAACAGAATACTAATCACCGGCCTGATCATTTATCATCATCTGCACCTGTTTCTCACTGGGTCATGTCTTAAATTAGATGGTTTTTATGCTTGAATGATTCAGAGGTCACAGTGTGGCTTAACAAACAAGAAACTGAGACCAGACTGAAAATGAGAGCCAAAAAGTATTTCAGGAAGCCCGGAGAACTATTCCTCAAGACTACATTAAAAAAATACAAAGGCCGGCTCTTTGGAAGCAAAATATGAAGAAATGAGGGGTGGTTCAAGATTTTGTACAATATAGTATAAATACTATATTTATACTGTAAGAGAATTAAACCTAATTTGCAAATAAACACTAAGATTTTGGGAGTATATTCACAAATTTGGTCCCATTATTAAAACTAAGCATAAAATACTGGTCACACTTCAGTAGTGCAGTAATAAGCATGAAGTTACAAGCATTATTACTCCTGTATTTAGTGCTTTCAAATTTTACCTTTCATTGTGTGTTTATGTTTTTGTAATAACTGATGCTTATGAAGACAAATGGGACCTTTAATATAAAAGATTCATAAAATTGTGCTTTGTTAGTAAAACGCTGATATACTTCAAATCTTATAAATCTTAATATCCTGTTTAAATAGTATTTGCTTCATTATTAAGAATAATTTGGTTTGTCTGGGAACTTACAATCTTTTCAGCAGGCTTGGAAATAATGAGCACTATTAAAGTGTTGCAATCATTTTAACTTGCACAGTTCGGAAAACTATTAGTCCTTTCCCAGGGCCATGTATTATTACACATCTACAATATAGCTAGCAATATGAAAAATTAAATATTTAAATGTTCTTAATTTCTTTTGCCTTTCTGCTATTAGTGTGAACAAGTTGGAAAATGGCGCATCATTTACAGCTCAATGGCACACAAGAACTACTTGGTACAGCATGACAGATAGTAACACAAGCTTTGCCTGTATCTGTATTATGCTGACATCACCATCAAAACACAGAATACGCAGAAGGTTCTAAAATTATAATTAAGCTACCCTGCTTAGACAGTGATAATCCTCCTTTTAAATCTTTTTTAGCTGTACTAAAATGTCAGCAGCATCTAACCAACCACAGCAGAATGACCTATGGCGTGTTTTGCTGTTGTTGTTTTTTTTAATAGTGGCTAATTTACAAGAGCTATCAGGGAAGATAAACTAACCTTTTCAACAATATTAATATATTGTGGTTTCTGTCAGGCTAATAAAAATGTGGTCTTACAAACATCTTGTGTGGTCTGATAGTTCAAACTGTAATGGGGCTACTTCCCCCTCATAATAACAGCTGTTGTCATTTTGACTCATGAATGGTGATGATCCAAAGCAAGAGTTCTTAGAGAGACCTGGTGTGTGGATTAAATAAACAGCATCCTAAGCGATTTTTCCTGAAGTTGAACTCAATCTCCATTTCTTTCCAATTCTGTCAAAAAAAAATAAATCATAGCAAATTAGAAGTATGTCTGCAGTGAAGTTGCAATAGGAGGTGGCCAAAGATGGACAGGACAATAACTACTCCACCCTATAAATGGTGGCAAAGCCAGGCTTTAGAAAGTCCTTGCATTTACTACTCATTTCACTGTCAATGTTCACTAAGACAACCAGAGCAGACCCTATGCAGGCAGGAGTTTTGGACAGGAGCCAGACACATTCTTGACTCCCCTAGGTTGCTGTTAGTTCATCTGAGCTCAGCCAATGCACTCTGTCACCCCGCGGCTTCTCTCTCAGCCCCGTCCACAAACACCGTTGTTTTCTGGCCCGGCGGGAGACAGCATCTGAGTGCCCGTGCAGCACAGCTGTCGTTTATGACATTCTGCTATATAGTGTTACACTTAAATCACAGAATCTCTTAAAAAGGGGGGGRAAAAAGTGTTGCGAGGAGAATCTTGAAGTCGCACTTCATATTATTACATTTAATTTAATACATTGCATTGAATGGTATTAAATATTATTTTTCAAGAAAGTGATCCAAAGAATAAACAACCATCACTGTACAGTAAAAAATATCACTTAGTAAGTCAAAATGTCCTGATTATGGGCAAATGTATTAAATATTTTATTCCATTAAGTTTATTTTACCTGTTTTTAAACATTCAAATTCATCTGAAACTGAAAGCATAAATTTAGAAAAAACTAAAATAAATTGGTTAAAATGTTAACAAATAGGTTATATTTGGTTTATAATAAAGGTAAATACCCAAAATTGTATTCAACATTAATTTTCCCAAATAAATAAATACGCACACGTTTACATTTGTATATATATCTACCTCCTTACACAAAATTCCCTGACACCTTACACATACACACAATATATATTGTGTGTATATGTGTATACAAGTAGTACTGCACTGCTTATATATTTTTATTTTTTATTTACATGTTCTTGCAGTTTCCCGCTAAGAGGGTCTGGTCTGCCCATGTTGCTCTTCTCATTAGCTTATAATAGTTACCAGTTCTTGGTTAGATCATTCATTGCACATTTTCTGTCCAACCAGGAACTCTGTTTCATCTTAACACAGGTAACGTCACCTCACTCAGTTAAGCAGCTGCGTTGTTCTTTGGACAACGGATGTGTTGTAAGTCTACGGGAAAAGAATGAGAGTATATCACTCCTGACATCCTATTATAGTGCTTATTTGCAATCAACAATGCTTCATTCTCACTGGGTGGTCTTTTTTGAAAAGCTCTTCAAGGAACAAATTTGCATTGTAAATAAGCTTATAATAATGAAATAAAAGTGAGAGCTGGTGAGTTGTTTTGATGTCTACAAGTAAACAAGAAAATCAAAATGGTTTTGAACACTTGTGTTTGTCAAAGCTGTAGTCACTGTGTAATTCTATATGTGACCAATGACAGCGCTTGTTTGTAATGAAAGGAAATGTCCAGATGAGAATAATTTCGAAGTCCGATTAATCATTTAGGAGAAACTAGCTCAGGATTTACTGTATACATGGAAAGAGAAAATGGTGTACTCCTTAAAAACTCCAGTCAGGAACTGGAAAAATAGCACCACTGCCTCATGATTAGTTCTGAGTTTGCTAATCAAGAGGAATTAAGTTGAAGTCTTGAATCAGGGCTGATATTCAAAGGCTTCTATTGTTGCACTACCAATATTTGTAGTAAGTTTCCTTTTTAATTCTCTTACTTCATATAAACAAAAACATTTAGACATTTGGAAAACCTGAAAGGTTAATTGAAGAACATCAGTGAAAATTAGAGTCCAATTAAGTATGACATCAATAAATATTTAAGGAATAGGTCTAGAACGTCTTGAACATCTGGGAATGCTGAGGTTTTTCGTTTAATGGATATGCAAAGCTCCGTTGGTCTTTCTCAAAGAGAGACCACTGTGAATGCCTTAAGTTTTTCATTGTTGAGACCTGCACGCGAAGACTACGAGGTTGTTTTGGACCGGACCAAATATTGGCTGGCATGCACAGCTTCTGAAGAGGGTTTAATTTGAAAAGGTTTTTGTTGAAGAGATGCTGGGTGATSGCTTTCTATCTGCTTTCTATTTACAGTACGTATAGCACTACTACATTTCCTACAACATCTCAGCAAACCGTCTCTCTCTCTCTCTTTCTCTGTCTGTCTCTCTTTTAGTGGAGAGCAATGTCTGCTTTGGAGGTGAAATTGTAAATGATGAGCAAAATGTGTGGCCTCAACCTTCAGTGAGATTACAAATGCATTTGTCTCTCTGGGAGGCATGCAAGGTGACAGGAAGCCCTTTCCGCAGCCAATAGAAGAGCCAAACACACCTCCTCTGATTGCTTGGAATCTGACCTCCTGACTCCCCTCTTTCAGATGTCAGGCAGGGGGAATAGGAGGGGTTGGGGTCATGTGGGTTCCTTAGACGAAAAGCAAGAGGGCTTGGCACAGGGCCTCATCCAGATTCTGAGGATAATTAAAGCTAATGTGATACAGATTAATACCGACTCCCCTGCTTGGGTTGGTGGATAGCAGAGTGACGAAAGGATACCTCTTTCAGATTGGTGAGAAAGAATTGTCCCATTTCACTCCCCGGGGCCATTCTTAAGTAACATTTAAGGCCATTGAGAACACATCAGAAGACTTCATTAAGCTGGAGGCAAGTGGAAAAAGAGTGAAAAGAGAAAGCGTGCACATAGCGGAGGAGTGAGAAAGAAAAGAGTGCTGTCCTCACAGTGCTGTTGTGGTATGGTTCAGGTTATTTTGCTGTGGAAGCTTCAGAAAAGGGAGGTGTAGTGGTACGCCGAGCAGCCCATACCCGCGCACTCGCATGCATCTCCCAATGGGAGGTTTTAGTCTTTAAAATGGTTTCCTGTGACGTCGATTGTATGTTTGATTTGCGCTTTGCGGGGCTAGTATTATTCTCCGGAGGGGAGAATCTAGCACGCTTTCATTTCCTCTCCCCCCAAACAGCCAGCATAAAGTTGGCAGAGAGAGACTCGGGGATTGTAAAGTCAGATTTTTTTCCTCTCCCTGAAAAGCACATTTTTTTGTGTTTTCTTTAGTTGTAACTGTTCCAATGCTTGCGCTGCAAATTGACGTATTGTTCCCTTATAATTAGACCCGTTTGCATTTGAGTGTTTTTCAATATTTTGAGACTCTCCAGTGTTTGCTTTTGCTCAGGACTTTCAGAACTAGAAAATTCAATCCCTTGTCTTTTTTGGAGGGGAGTTGTAAAAAAAAAAAAAAAAGTGAGAAAAAATGGTTTCAGAATTTTCAACCAGGGTGAAGTGCCTCAATACTAATTGCGGACAATGGATCCCGGATGGGAAATGGTTGCAGTGCATTTGAGTCCAGGTTATGTTAGTTCAGCTGGCACTTAGTTGTGTGGGAAGTCATGCAATCCCTGTGGTAGTCAAACAGTGCCCAGAGTAAGCACTTTCTGTTGAGGTTGGAGTGAAAGGGCCACTCTCTTGCAAAAGCAGCTCCTTGACTCTATTTGAAAATGTGCTGTTAATACTTCAAGAATGATGTGAAACATGAAATCGGTTGTCATATGTCTTGTGTATCTTCTTACTTTCAAAAAGTTGGAGTAAATGTTTAAAAAACKATTATTTTTTATATCCTTTTTACAAGAATACTCATTCCTCATCTTGGAAACACTTGGTGTGAGGTCACCCAGGTTGGGATGCCAGTCTATTGCAGAACACCGTGCATGTGTACACATTTATACTTGGTGGCAACTGGACAATCTACAGTACATTTGAGCATGTGTCTGAGAGCTTCAAGAAAACTGGGAACCCAAGGGGAGCCCGTGTGGACACCATCCATGTGAACATGAACCGTACAATAAAATGAATTGTCAGTAAAAGTGTATAGCATTCTTCGAAATATTTTTGGTCGAACAAGTTTGTTCTGAAGCAGTGCATGTTTAATTCTGAGAAAGCAACGGGTAAACTGTGTAACCTTCAAAAGGGTGAAAATAAATAAAAGATGAAAGCTTTAGGGACTTTATAACTGCACAAATAACATCAGAAGAATAAGCTGCTATGGAGACAGAAGAACAATATGCAGGGTTAAATGTCCAGCTTACAGCAGTAACTACGTCACAATGCCATTACCTCATTTAAGAGACAATCAAACACACACACACACTCTCTCTCTCTCTCTCTCTCTCTCTCTCTCTCTCTCTCTCTCTCTAACAGGGACGACACAACAATGTGTCCCCAAAGATAAAAGAACATTCCTAATCTGGCCTCTTTCCCATTTGCCTCCTCCGCACAGTTATTGTGGAAGTACAGAGGTTTGATAGTGCAGTAAAAGCCATCATAGTGGCCTTTTGTTCAGTGTTATTGTAATCGAATCCTAGGGCTCAGTAACAAAATAGAGCAACAACAAGTGTAACAGTTCCTTCTCTGAGGGAAAGATCAAGAGATGGAACTAAACATTTTTGTGCCTCCAGGGGTGTCCTGAGTCTGCTGTTATGTACAAACACTGGCTTGGTTTACTGTAATTCTGCTTTTCTGGAGGGCACACAAAGGGAGTAGATGCATGCTGCTGTCTGAAAGCAAATCTCTATTGTTTGTGAAAGAGACCACACAACATCATAGCAACCAGCTTATTTGTAATTAAAACTGTTATTTTTTTTTTTTTGGTTTTGTTTTTACATTACATAACACTTTCTTCCTAGAACGAATCCTCTAGAGTCTCCCGAGGTTGTGTCAGTCCACAAAAACAATTTCTAACTGATACAGAATTGGAGAATCACATTTTTTCCCGGACGTTCTACTTTACTTTTCTTTTTTTCAGTTCATCTCTCTAACAGTGAAAATCTGTGTGCAATAAGACAGCAAATAATTGCATCAGCAAACATCTTTGTAGTCCACAGGCTGTTTTTCTCTCCTCCATGCTAAACATATGTGGCATACGTGGACTCAGACTGCCAGATGATTCAGCTTTCCATCTTGTAAGCAGATTGGACAGTACTCTTAAACTCTTTCCACCTTACTTTTACAAGAGCATTAAGTTCTTAATGAGGGTAAAAACAATGTATAAAAAGAAAAAAACAACCTTGTGCTCCCTGTACTAGTGCGTTTACACTTTTAAAAGTGAAATCATATCACATATTGCTAAGTAGATTTCCCTTTCTTAAATGAAGAGTAACATTAGTGGATAATTGYTATGAAGGTTTTTATCCAAATATTTAAATATCAAGAGATTAAGTCCGTTACATGAGAAAGGTGTTGAGTGAATCAGGAATTCAAAAGATGACTTAAAAAACAAGCAAATAGATGGAAAAAGTTCAAGTTTTGTTCATTTTTGATGGCTTACGATGATAAGGCATTCTTTATTTTATTTTGCACTATTGTGTGTGTTTTTTTTTAATTAAATTCTAACTCTACTACTTTATTCAGTAATGTGACATTATGTCCAAAGATCTGCTATATCTATCTATCTATATATATATATAACAATTTATCAAAAATTCCCCCCCAAAAAATTCTTAATTCATCTTAAGTGGCTGTTTTTTCTTTTTTTGATCAGGGTTGTGTTGCATCCAGGAGCACGGTTACGCTGAAACCATTAATTAATAGGTGTAAATTTTCTAACAGTATACATTGGCTAGCCAGTCCGAAAACTCTTCAGATTATTCGCTACACAGGCATACTACTAGTCATTTCAAAAGCACATGTGCATCAATATGAGCCAAACTCTGCAGATCTGATCTGCCAAAGTTTGAATTCATTCATTAAATATATCCAATAGATTGTTTCTGACAGCTGTATTACCGCCAGGCTTTGCAGTCATGTAGCAAAGCTGGGCCAAACCAAAAAAAAGTTCTGGATACTCAATGAGTCTTTAGTGTTTTGAAAAATCTGACCCTCTTAAAATGAGTTCATCTTATTTGTGGATGTCTATACATGTCTTGCCTTTTGCTGTATATGTCCTGTGCTGTTAGTAAGTCATGGATCACTACATAATACACAATATTGTTTGCGTTATTATACTGAAGGATGGTTTGCGAAGTAAAAAGATCAGATTTAGTCTTCGGCCAGACAGTCTGAGTTTCCAGTGAAAATSTTGTTTAATCCCAGAATAAACTTTATTTCCAATGAAAGAACCTGGCGTACAGTTCTATTTAAACCACATTAATGATACAATACAGACTGTATGCTCTTTTAGTTTATGACAGCTGATTCATGTAGTGTTTTTGAGTGAGGGTCTTTCTAAGAAAAGTGCTCAGTGTTTGGAGAGTTGCCATTGGGATACAAAGCAGAGCAAGCATACTGATGACCCTACATGGAACCCTCAAATATTTTCGTCTCAAGTTTACAGCACAGCACTTGTGGGATCTAAAAAGTCCTCACACTTGGAAATTGCTCACAAGGCTCTGCATGTCCTCAATTTAACTGTAATAGAGATGCACGCAGTTCACCATGTTTGGGAGTGTTTAATCTGTTGGACAATGAGGTACCACTGCTGCCTACTGTCGCTTGTGCAATTTAAAAATGCTTAAAACTCTTACAATTGCGTTTCATAATTTAATGCATATAAGCCATGACTTCGGGAGCATTTCTGCAATTTGCTTAKTTCATGTTATTTTATATACAGCTAGTGTAAATACCTCTTGTTGACAGGAAAAGAGGTTGTAGTTAAAAGTTTAAAGGTAAAAATAAGCTGATCAGCTTTAATGTAAACAGTGAAATTCTTATTTCAGGTTGAAGCCCACGTACATGTCTTCCCGTCTTCCTTTACAGGAGAACTCTCTGCTTAACTTATTAATACRAAGAAATACAATTTTGTAAGGTTGAATATCTACATCTTGTTTACGCTGTAAGTGATACTTTTTTCATCGTGAGCCAAATACACTCCCTGTTCAGGAATCAGAGACTGAATCTCAAATGAGAAATCAAAAAGGTAGATTGGATAAA
>QMIH01002219.1:58395-78984 GCA_003987875.1 Clarias batrachus
GTGGGTGTGTGTGTGTGTGTGTGTACATTCCGGGGAGAGGGGTGCAGTATTGTCAAGTGTCAGGATAAGGTTAGGATTAAGCATGCTTCATGGGAAAGTTCTCTAGAAAGGTTTAGAAGCTCTCCCTTACATGATCCTCTCTTTGAGCTATGCACCAGCATTCTTAAAATGCTTTCAATAGAGATCTAACAACATCTGGTAAAGGTTTTATCATTCTCATGAGCAGATAGTCATTTCTTAAAAAAAAGAAAAGAAAAGAAAATTGCTAATGTGCTATTTTTGATATAGTCAATAAGCCCTTAATGTAAATGCATATGAAACATAAATGCATTAATAATCCTTTACATTATATTTCCATTAAATGAACATTGAGTGTACATTTTAGGAACAGGTGGTATACATTTTGTGGCATTTATTTTTGTGAGTATAGATTATGTTGGCAGAAATATGTGGACATCTGAACATCACAGTRTTATGTGTTTCTTATCAAAACAGTTTCCACAAATTTGGAAGCATACAATTGTGTAAAATGGCTTTTAATGCCTTAGCTTTAAGCATTGCCTTCATTAGAAGCAAGAGGTCTTAACCTGTTCCAGCAACACAACGCTCCTGTGCTCAAACTGAACTCCATGAAGACATGGTTTGTTAAGGTAGATGTAGAAGAACTTGGGTAGTCTGCAGAGACCTCTGACCTCAACCCCAATGAACACCATTTTGAATCAATTTTATGAATGAATGCATGCCAAAACCAAGTGAAAATATTATTCTATCAGAAAAACGGTAACTACTATTGGTTTCAACGAGTACAAATAAGGGTTATGGTTTGTTCAGGTAAACAAATAAAGTAAATAGTTGAAAACATTTAATCTAAAGCAATCCCTATTCATTTACAACACCTTCTTTACTATATGTGAATAACTCATGTTTCTGTGTGTGCACATACTGTACACATTCTTTCTCCAAACCTCTCGCCATGGAGAATTTTTCCCAAAATAAGCCACATACATGTAGAAGCATGCAGGAAATCATTTCATGAAGTGACGCATTAGCCTACAAATGGGGTTCATACTTTGAGGCTCCACTGAAGGCCCTTTTATTGGTGCAGCCCAACGCAAACTCATTTACCTCTGGCCATGGGCGACATGAAGTGGGGCCCTCCAACAAGCAAAGGGACTTTGCATGAGAGAGAATGTGTATGACACTACCAGTAACTACAGAGCCCCAGCTGAAAAGGACATTTTGGGTTAATCCTTGTTAAATATGGAACTTGCTTTTATCTTAGCAAGCAAAAGTGACCCACCGTGAACTTTTGTCCACTTCCTTTCATACTGAGTTTTAGTCTATATCAGGGCAATTAGAGCAACATTACAATGCCACATCTTTTGAGAGGTGGGTCAAGCTGCCCCATTGGTTTGCCAAGCCATCCAAATCTGACTCATCATGAATCTCAATAGGAAGCTTAGAGAGAGAGAGAGAGAGAGAGAGAGAGAAATGTGCCTCACAACAGTAGCCAAAGAAATACCAGCCTCTCAGTATGCATGAAGGCTCAAAAGCGGTCATTAGATAAGAAACTGATAGACTGTAACACAAAAAACAAAACAACTTTAAAGCAGGAAAAGGCTACAGCCATTTATGCACGTCCTCACAAATGTTATCTATACTCAGATCCAAGGAAATGTCTGCACAAACATTAGGAAATGTGTGACTAGCATTAACTCCATTTCTAATGGCAGAGATAAAATGGCCGTTTGTCAGAGGAGAACACGCGGTTGTGAAAAGTGAAAGTATAGGGTAACTGATGACTTATGCTGCCAATGCAAATGCATACTCTATAACATTCACATCTGCACAGCATACGACCCAGAGCATTACAAGTGATTAAATAAAGCAGACATGTTGTGCAGGTTTACAGATGAATGGAGGTTTTTCAACAGTGTGTAAATGTAATATCATAAAGTCAATTCTCATGATTGTTGTAGAAGTTAAGATGGTAGGACTGGCCTTCTCCAACACCCCTCCTCTCTCTCTCTCTTGTTACTGGATATTCGATACTTGTTTTTGGGGAGAAAAACAATGAGAGCATTTAGTCAGATGTCACGCAGAGTGTAGTTTGTCTCTTTCGCAATTCAAACCTTTGTTCATTGGGGCTTTCTCTTCCGTCCCCTGGTAGCTCTGCTTCTCTGACTCAGTGTGTGTTTTCAATTACAAGGCCTCAAATCGCCCCTTTTTTCTCAACTTAAAAAAATCTTGCAAACTGGTATTTCCATATGCATTTGTTACCACATGAATAACATACTAGGAGAGGAGGGGGGTGGAAAAGAGGAAAGAGAATGAGAGGTCCCCGGTAAGGATTGATGGGTGCACAATGAAGTTGTTGTTTTCATTAGTTCATGTGTGGCTTTCTCGGTTTGATCCTTCGTTCTTGGCGCTGACTATGGCCACTTGTGGCTCACACTGTGAGCGCAAAGTTTTTGAGGTATCAAAGGAGAGCTATCATCCAAAAGACTGAGCTCTCCTCCAGGCATTGCTTTATAGTTTTTAGCTGGAAAGTTTGCTCTCATTTTCCTGTGATTCTTTTTTACTCTCTTACCTGAACCTTTTCGATGTCTTGGAGTGCCAAATCTCCTCTAATCATGCCAAAAAGGATCACGTTTCTCCGAAAACAAACACACTCTGCAATCTGAATACTTTGGATATTTAAAAGATAAATCCTCTGAGAGTGCATACTTTAAATACATCAATTTAGGTCTTAGCCAAAACAGATAAAACCTGACTAAATCCATTTTTTCTTTGGAAAATTAAGGGTTTTAAAAAAACATTTAAAACATCTTAATCATTTTAATCCGAGCAGTCCAGGCAGGAGACGTTCAATGTGCTTTGTTCAGCTCTTGGCTCTTAACTAAGTGTTAGAATCTAAGCTATTACAGTGCGTATATAAAAGATGATCTTAAATCCAAATGTGGACCAGGCCACTTAACAGTATTATGAGGTTTAATCCTCTTATTCAAATAAAATATTTCAGGTTGGAAGGCTGTCCAGTAATTCTGTTTTGAGATGTTATTATAATAAGCACATGCTTTTACTGCCTTTGTTTTTTTGTTTTTTTTTGTAGATATAAACTTAAAAAAAAGACAAAAAAACATTTTACACTTCCCACCTTTACCTGTGCAAACCTAACTTATATAAATGAGGGTATTTTAAAAGTTATTTAACACTGAACAAGCATGGTCGCAGGTTCTGGGTTTGATTCCCGCCTTGGGTTAGTGTGCATGGTGTGTTTCCTCCAAGTACTCTAGTTTCCTTACCACAATCCAAAAACATGCAAATTCGGCTAATTGGCGTTCCAGAACTGTCTGTAGTGTGTGAATGAATGTGAATGTGTGAGTGTGTGTGTGTGTGTGTGTGTGTGTGTGTATGCGTGTGTGCCCTGCAATGAATTGGCACCCCCCCGCCAAACTGACGATCCTGTATACACGATAAAGCGGTATAGACATTAACTTTTACAAAAATTTCAAGTGAAAGAAAATAAACTAATAAATAAATGGGCTGTATTGTCAAAACATTCTGAAAACCCGGCCATCACACCCATATGTGCTTTTTGACCACCCCATTATAGATTTATGTCTATTATAAAAACTTCATTTCATGAGGTGTAAAAAAACATCTGGAAAAGTGAACATCTTTGGCACTGATGTCATGTGAGAAGGCCTGGTATCTCGTCAGTGTTCCAGTTCATCCCAAAGGTGTTCATTGGGGTTGAAGTCAGGGCTTTGTATAGATCATTTAATTTCATCAATGCCAAATTGATGTCTTTATACAGAACTCTTTGTGCACAGGGGCATTGTCATTCTGAAACATGTTTGGGCCTCTTAGTTCCAGTTTAATGTGCATAATGTACAGTTTACTGACATTTCTTTCAAATACATATTGTACATCAAATTATTCAATATTCAACCATGCAACATTTATAATTTTGAAAATGATAAGTTCTGTGTTTAAGTAATGTTTTCCAAGTCGGTGTTTACGAAACCATGACAAAATCTAATATCTAACTTTTCCTATCACTGAGGCAGAGAACAGATGTTTGACTGGATGATTCACGCTGCATTCACACATACCTCATAACACAGTCTGGCCATGTGTCTCCAACAGGAGTCATGTAGTAATATGTAGTCAGTTCATAAGATTTTTTTGACATGTAGACTTACAAGAGTACAGGAGGCTGCTACTGACTGCTCCTATATAAATCATATATAAATCCAGGTAAAATCTTGAAAAGCAAAACACTATTTGCTTTATATATAAATATAAATTGTCACTTTTATTTTGTCTCCCCACTGAAACTTCAAAATTCCTCCATGTTTGTTTGCAAATTATCATTAGTCATTGTCTGTGTTTCATTAAACTATTTGCCACCATAGTCAGACAAGTCTGATTCACTGCATTTTTGCTGTGGTGCAGAAGAAGACCAGTGTGTTACCTGTCATCAGGCTGCATATTTTCCATTCACCTGGGGTTGGAAAGTTTGTGATGTCACTGCAGGGGGACTAGTCCTCGAACTGTAGTTCTTCCTCCCGTGACAAATACTTATGGACAAAGACATACAAACAAACAAATATCTAAGATTTTTACATCTAAAACTTTTAGGGATTTATGAAAAATAGTTTCAGCGCTGCCAAGCTGCCTTAGCCTTAGCTCTCAACTGCTCAGAAAAAATTGGGTACCAAACTGGCAACTCAAGTGTGTAAAAACACTGACACTGAAATGATAGAATTCTTCCCAGGTGTGGAGAGTTTTTTTTCGACCGATAGCACATGGGTGGAAATCCCGCCCAATTCAACAATTATGTTTTAATTGAAAATGTTGCACTAGCTGAGTTTAAATTAATTCTTGATATTAATTGTATGCCTGAGGTAGGTGTTGGATAGTTGGATAAGGAAAGTGCAACAACTTAAACATTGTAAGCAGGTCTCTGGAATCAAAGCAGATGAATGCAGCCTGAAAAGCTTTTCACTACTTCTGAAAGCATGCACTACTTCTTCAACATTATGTTTGTTTAAACATCATATTAAACTGTAACCTTAGGCATAAGTCTTTTTTGTCAACATATTTTAAATGTTAATTTCCAGTTTTAAAAATACTTTAAAAAATAATTTAATGAACACAAAACATTAGCCAGCATAGGGCTGTGATTCCCAAACTAGGGACAATTGTTATAAAAAAAAAAAAGGGGTCAATATATGTGTGTGTGTGTGTGTGTGTGTGTGTGTGTGTGTGTGTGTGTGTGTGTGTGTGTGTGTACAGGTGCATCTCAATAAATTAAAACATCTTCAAAAAGTTGATTTTAATTCAAAACATGAAACTCATATATTATATAGATTCATTACACAGACTGATATATTTCAAGTGTTTATTTCTTTTAATTTTGATGCTAATCTTACAGCTAATAAAAACCCCAATTCAGAAAATTTCAGAAAAAAAGATTTTTAACACAGAAATGTTGGACTACTGAAAAGTATGTTGGAGCTCCCTTTGCATGAACTACTGCAGCAATGCGGGGTGGCATGGAGGTTGTAGGTGAGACTTAGAAGGACTGTATTGTAGTTCTAGAGCTGGATCTTATTTTTGTGGTAATCACCCTTGGGTGTCGGCCAGGACACAGGAATCAGACCAATAGCTGAGTTATGAATGTTTAATGAACAGTTCAAGCAGGCATGGGCAAACAGTTTATAATTTGTTGCAGGTTATGTACTTATATGAGTGTGGTTCTGAAAATAGCAAATAACAAAAATAAATAAATCACAGCAGTATGAAATTAGTGCCCATATACATTAATTTAATGACTAAACAGTAACTAAACTAAACTGTAATATATGTGGTTAATTCCTGGTGTATTCACAACAATAATAACTACTGTGAAGCACATGTAGACCGTAGCAAACAAATTAAACTACTTAACTATGCAACTATACAATACACAATATAACCACAAATATCTGTGTTCAACAGGCAAACGTAATACACGCTGACCGTTACGCGTAACACGCATAACCGTTAACTAGAAAAAAACTATATGACTCGAGCAGTGCGTCATCTAGACTCCGACCGTAAATCTTAACAGCAAACCGATGCAGTAATCTTAATTATTAAACAGAAAACAAGAATGGAAAAACTTACTATATGGCATTGACGCACACAATCTGCTAGATTAAATACCCGAACAGCCGAAAACTCATGCACACAGTCTCACGTACTGCACTTGCTTAACTTTTCTCATATGCTTTTGCACATAGCACAACGCGGCTCGTTCTTTGTCGCGTGCGCTTTGGTTGTGTTGAAGTGCATCAGTCTGCACCCGCAATTGCGCATATGTCATTTTTTCCCGGTATCGGCACGGACTTTCTTACAGCCGCCCCCAAATGTGTGTAGCACATTTGTCCATAACTGAGTACTTAGCTCAGTACCTGGGAACAGTTCTCATCTTCATCTTGGACCTCTGAGAGAACAATCAGTTTGGCTACAGGTCTAGTGTAGGTTCTGTCGTTGATTTTTACTTCCACTGTTCTTATGTGTCCATCAGCACTGGGGTAAACTTTGGGGACACGTCCGATAGGCCAGCATGCTCTTGGCAGTTGAGGATCAACCATCAGTACCACAGATCCTGTAGATATATCTGTAACGGTGGAATGCCATTTCTGGCGGGGCTGTAGACTCGGGAGATAGTTTTTAATGAAACTAGACCAGAACTGGTCGGCCAGAATTTGGGAATGTCTCCATTGGCGCCTGCTCAGGAGTTCGGATTTGGGGTACACTACTTGGGGTAGGGACCTGTCCCGCCACCCCATCAATAGAATGTTTGGAGTCACCGGATCAAGGTCCTTAGGATCGGAGGATACATACCCCAATGGTTCAGCATTCAACATGCCTTCTACTTTCAGAAGAACAGTATGGAGCACTTCCTCTGTCACGGCTTGACTTCCTACTACTCTGTAGAGTGCAGTTTTCACTGAGCGAATTTCCCTTTCCCACGTTCCGCCAAAATGGGGTACGCCAGGTGGGTTGAAATGGAACTGTATCTTATGTTTGGCAAGCTGGAGTTGGAGTTTTGGGGACAGTTCTGYGAGAGCCTCCCGCATCTCTCTTTCTCCTCCACAGAAATTTGTTCCTTGGTCAGAGACTCAACTCAGCTGGCATCCCTCTTCTGGTGATGAACTTTCTCAATGCCATTAAAAATGAGTTAGCATTCATATTGGTGAGGATCTCCAAATGTACACATCTGTTTGTAAGGCATTTAAATATGATTCCCCACCTCTTTTCAGTGTGCCTGCCCATCTTAATTACAAACAGCCCGAAACAGTCCATCCCTGTGGAGTAAAAGGCTGGTTTATAAAGGCGTAAACGTGCTATACGCAAATCTGCCATTTTCTGAACCTGAGGGCTTGATTTCCATCGCGACAATCGGTATAGGTACGCTGATATCGTCGGATTACCTCTCGACCTCGTAGGATCCAAAACCTGCGGCGCATCTTCATGAATACTCTCTCAGGGCCAGGGTGGCCGAGTCGCGAATCATAGTCTTGGATCAGAAGCTTAGTGGTGGGATGGCAGTGATCCAAGATGATGGGATGCACAGCAGCTGGGTCTAAGTCTTCAGATTGGCGCAGTCTGCCACCAACCTTAATGAGTTTATCTGTCTTGTCCAGCTCTGGAGACAGCGTAAGTAAGTGGCTATTTTGTTGGACTGATTTTACATGTTGCATCCTCGGTGAAGATATCCTGTTGTGCCCTTCTCAAGATAAGAATCTCAGCTGTATGGTAGTCATCAGCGCTAAGAGATTTGCTGTTACCTGCCGCCCCTTGAAGCTTCTTTACGGTTGCCTCTATAAGTTCCCTCCAAGTGGTGTATTGATGCACATCTTTTAGGTAAGGCTCCTTGTCAAGTATGGTCATAGTGACTCCGCAGAATATAGACTCGCGTAATTCAGTGAGACCCTCGTCAACTACCGTTGTTGGTGGGGTCGCCTATTTTCTGGGCTTTGCAGAAGAAAGGGTGGCCCATAGCTCCACCGGTTGTGCTCGGTCAGTTCTTCTAGTTTCTTACCTCTGGTGAGGTCATCTGCAGGATTTTTTACTGAATCAGCATATTGCCATGAAAGTCGATCAGTAAGCTCCTGGAGCTCTGCCACCCGAGTGCCAACAAAAACTTTGAATCGACAGGACTCGGAGTGTAACCAAGACAAGGCCATGGTCGAATCTGTCCAGAGGGTAGTTTGGCTGATTGGCAGGGTAAGCTCTCGATCCAGCAATCTACTGAGTTGGGCTCCTGTCAGGGCAGCACAAAGTTCCAGTCGGGGCAGTCGTTTAGGCGCAATTCTTGAATGGGCCACAATGAAGGAGAGGTAAGGATGGTCCTGAGTGTCAACTGTCCTCAGGTAAGCAACAACCCCATAGGATTCAGGGTTGTCAATATGAGAGCGGATTCAGGGTTGTCAATATGATCATGAGTGAGCCAGAGTTCCAGATTGTCTGATCGAGCTTCTTCGGGTAGATGACTGATGACCTCCAGCTTGTTGCTGGCCCACTGTCGGAGTTCAAATCCACCAGAGATTAGGGTTCTGACTTGGTCAAGTGAGGAGAGGCTTTGTAGGCAATTATCGATGTAAAAGGATCTCTCAATGGAAAACCTCACATCGTCCTCCGGCCTGCTGTGACTAATGACATGGTGCTGCATGGCGTAAGTGGCACAGCACGGACTACATGTTGTACCAAAGGGTAAGACCTGCCATTCAAACACAGATGGAATCTGGTCTCTCTTTCCATGTCTCGCCAGACAAATCTCAGAATGTCATGCACTCTCGCTCCGCGACCGGCACGAGGACCCGAAAGTAAGACAGTCGCGCTTTCAGAAGGCAAAAAAGAAAACAAGATGGCACTTCACATCGCTCAGTCATTGAGTTCATTCATGCCTTTGCTCATTCATTTTCATTCATCTCTTCACCAACTATTTCGTGAGTACTCACCTATTCAGGTTGCTTCTTTGATTGAGTGTGTGTTGCTAGAACGCGGGTTTTTGTGTGTAGATCCTTGCTCTTTTTGTAAGAGAGTTCTAAAAGTAAACTCATGGTTATCCTGCCTGCTCACGCTGCTTTCGTGTTTGGGTTTACCGTCCACGCAACACGGGCTAACTGCTAAGGCTGCTGTGTTCATTCCTCGGTTGCTCGTGACACAGAAGGGGCCGATCTTCAGGCAGCAGGCGAACCTGGTGGAACATGGCTTTCACATCACCACTTATGGCTACACTATGCTCTCGAAGTCGTAACAGCACTCCTAAGAGTGAGGGTCCTAAGGTGGGTCCAGGAAGTAACCACTCATTTAGGTTCAGACCCTGGTAACGATAGGAGCAGTTAAACATGATGCGATTTTTATTGTTGTGAGTCACCATGTGGTGTGTKATGTACCAGGATTTCACTGATTGTGTCTCTTCTTGGGCATTCAGCTTCTTAACTACTCCAGCCTGAGTCAATTTCTGAATCTCAGCATTATATGCCTTGGCTCGTTCTGGATCTTTAGCAAGGCACCATTCAGCGTTCCGGAGGCTGGGCATTACCATTTCCTTTGTAGCTTGGAAAGGTAGCATATCTTTGTGCCTAAGCAGAGGGATGGCATAACGTAAGACTCCATCTACCTCCACTCGGGTGGTCTTTGATTTGAGCAAATTAATGGCCTCTTGGTCTTGTCGTGATCTAGTGACCTCTTTCTCATTTCTAAAGGGAAGTACATCCATTTGCCACAGTTTCTCAACATTCTTAAAGAGCTCTGCTACTTGGGGAATGGCTGAGGTCAGTAAACATTGTTGTGGTTGAATAGACTGTTCGACAAGTCTAGTGGGACCCTGTAACGTCCATCCTAATCTTGTCTTTAGGGCTGCCAGTCCTCCTGGGGGTCCTAGCCTTACTGGCTTAACAGGAGTAATCAAGTGCAGATGATCAGCTCCAATTAGCAGCAAAGGTTGGGATTGCCTGAACGCCTGTATTGGGAAACCCACGAGGTGTTTRTACCTTTTCTGTAATCTGTTCATGGGGTAAGAGTGGAGTGCGAGGCCAAGGTGTTCTGCAGTGAAGGCATCAGTTATGAGAAAGCTGTGGCTTATCAGCTGAGGAAACACGGAATGACACCTTGGACCCATGAAGAACTTAAATATCTTGGCGTATAGTCCCCAAGGCCCGGTCTTCTGGCTCTCCTCTGAGGCCCAGATGGTGGGTGGCTGCTTGTAAGAGCATAGTACGCTCTGAACCGTCATCCAGGATGGCATAAGTGCTCAGAGTGCGCTTACCATGATGAAGTAGTACTCTAATAACCTTTAATAACACACAACTGCCATCTACTGGTTTGTCCACATTCAGCACTTCAGAAGATGTGTTCACTAAACAGATCTCCTCTTTAGTTGACTTGACCACATTTTTAGGTGTTCTGGAATTAACTGCATGCAGCACTGGTAGGTGTTTGCCTTGGCAAATGCTGCAAAGTTTCCGTAGATTGCACTAGGATACTTGGTGAGTTCTAGCTCATCGCCAGCACCTTCGATTGGTACGGATCCATTCAGATAATTGGTCTGTGGTCAGTCTTACCACCTCTGTGCATTGGCTTAGGAAGTGATCTGAATTGTTACAGAATGGGCAGTAAGGTGTAGGTCTGTTCTTAGTGGATGTATTCACTTGTGTAGGTAAAGCTTCTCTCTCCACTGCCTCTCTGGATCCATGTAGAACAGTAGTGGTCCAACTCTTTTGCCGAGGCTCCTGTCTGGGCCCTTGTTTCTCCTTAGTGTTCCTCACTGTTGATGAACCATCATATTCCTGGCACCATGACTCATATTGCAGCCAGACAGAAAGATCAGTGAGAGTATAGGTTGTGCCTGGATAGTGGAACCTGCTGTGCCTGAACTCAGCCCTCATCTCTGCTGGTAACTTGCTTAGCAGGCGTACTACGTGAGATCCGCACTGTAGCTCTATCTCTCCTGGGGGACCAAGGGATTTAAGCATGCCCACTAGAGCTTGGACTTGTAGGGCAAACTTCTCGAAGGAAGCCTGATCACCACGTCGTATATCAGTTGAGTCCAGAACACTATTTTATTCAATGCCATCTGATGGGGCTGGCCAAACTTCAAATTAAGAGCSGTCATGGCATCGCTGTAAGGTCTGAGGAAGTTCAGATATGAATCAGCTATCAATTTTGCCTCCTCCAACTTCAAGTGATCCACTAGAATTTGGTATTTGAAGACCTCTGTACCATCTGGGGGCAATAGATTCTCTAAAGCTATCTTCATCCTAGCAAACTCACTCGGGTCTCTACGACAAAAGTAGGGTATTGAGGGCATCGGACCTCTGTATGTCGGCTCAGAAGGTGGAAGAATTGAGTGCCGAGGATCAGGTACAGTTCTCGTGTGGGCCCTCATCGGCAGGTATGACTGTGGGATTGCTGCAGGTTCACCTCGAATGTAGCCCTTGTTCTGCTCTGAATTATATGCTGGACTAGTTCGAATAGGTGGCTGAGGATGTGAGTGTTGTTGATGACTCGAATGATCTGGAATCATCTTGCTTGTCTTTGCTGTCGGGTGGGCATGTTTAATGATAGGAGAGCTGTGTGTAGGTGCTACAATAGTTGTATTCTTACTAAAGCTGCTTGTTTTAAAAGTTGAAGCTCACTCATCATCTTATCAAGAAGATCGACAATGGGCTCATTACTGGCATAATGGGGTTGTGGGTCCCCTGTCTCTAGCCATGGCGGAGGATCAGGCCAGTCTGTATCATCATATTCATCTGCCTGTCTACATGTCAGGAATCAGCTCTTCACAAGGTGGAGGTGGTCTAAACCCATGGTCTACACGGGCTGCAGATTCATCGATCAGATTTACACAGATCCAGTGTTTTAGACTGGGAATGCATTATGGCTGGTGGAGTAGTGTGCTTTAGGCTGCACACAGTCTCTGCAAGTAGTCTTAACTCAGATCTGACTTCTCAGATTTCAGCTAAAGTTGCGTTCAGGGGCTCATCTCTACTGTGCTGAAGGTCTTTCTGAGAAGCTGGAGATAAGTAGTACTGTACTGACAACCAACTACTTGGAGTAGGTAGTCTGGTTTTTCCGGCCTGCGCTCTGTCGGTATCGTCAGCATCCCTCAATGAATACCGCCGACTGACAGTGGGGAATGTCATATTAACAGCTCCTCCCTCCTGATCACTTAACTCCTCTTCTTGCCCATGCCTACTGGTTTTTGGTTCAGATAACTGTCTTTGTGGCAGCACAAAACCCATCTCATACTCATCATAATGATGTGGGGGGGGTGTGTGTCTGAAGTATTGGTCTGGTTGAAGCTCTTTCGTCCATCTTCTACAGAGAAATCACCACATCCGGTATTGAAACCAAATACAAAGTGTTTCACAGACCGTAACAAACATGACTAATTAAACTACTTAACTATGCAACTATACAATACACAATATAACCACAACTATCTGTGTTCAACAGGCAAACATAATACATGCTGCGCGCATAACCGTTTAACTACACTGCCAAAGTTCTGCTGGAAAATAAAATCAGCATGTTCATAAAGCTGGTCAGCAGAGGGAAGCATCAAATGCTCTAAAACTTCCCAGTAGATGGTTGCTCTGACCTTGGACCTGATAAAACACAATGGACCAATGCCAGCAAATGACCTGCATTCCCAAACCAACTTTCTTTACACTGGACTTCAAGCAACAGGGGGACCTTGATTTACAAATGCAAATTTTACTTTCATCTGAAAAGAGGACTTTGGCCCACTCCTTTTTGTCTTTAGCCCAGATAAGATGAATCTGACTTTGTTTCTCGTTCAAGAGTGGCTTAATACAAGGAATGCAACAGTTATAGCCCATGTCCTGGACACGTCTGTGTGTGGTGGCTCTTGAAGCACTGACTCCAGATGGAATTTACCCCAAGTTCTTGGGCTTTGTTTCATAATCCTCTTAAGGCTGCGGTTATTCCTGTTGCTTGTATACATTTTTCTTCCACATTTATTTCTTCCATTCAACTTTTCATTAATGTGCTTGGATACAGCACTCTGTGAACAACCAGAATCTTTAGCAATGACCTTTTGTGTCTTTCCTTCCATGTGCAGGGTRTCAATGATTGTTTTMTAGACAATAGTCATCTCTAATTTAATCTAGCTTTTTAAAATCTTTAAAATCTTTAGAATCTTATCTACTCTTTTAAATAATTTTAATCTAATTAACTTTAATCTAATCAGCATTAAATTGAGTTAATTAGCTGATTAGAGTGAGACACAATGAGTCTCCAGTATTGACCTTTTTCACACTTTTCTGAGATAYTGAATTTTGGGTTTTCATCAGTTGTAAGCCTAATTAGAAGAACTAAACACTTGAAATATATCAGTCTGAGTTTGATAAAACTATATAATATATGAGTTTCACTTTTTGAATTGAATTACTGAAAAAAAAATCTACTTTTTGACGATAGTCTAATTTATTGAGATGCATCTGTATATTTCACAAAGCAATATTTCAGCTATCACTCTAGTGTGCTCCTGCTTTGAAATGTTACAAGCAAGTGCCAGAACGTAAGAAAATGAATATGAAAAAAATATGCTGCAAAAACAAAAATATTAATTGAATATTGATTTACAGAGCTGGGAAAACTTAGTAAAGAAATCTACTACTTTTTGAGAATCCCTGAAAATCATGGTTTGTTTTGCAAGCTTTTTATTTGGCTGAAGCTGAATTCAATCCAAATAACTTTCAAAACTGAATGTGACAGGAGAAATGAGACATGCCTCCTGAAGTGCTCTGTCAAAAACTCTATGATCACGATTCCCACTAGATTGTTAAGCGTATGTGAGAAATATTCATTTGGTATTTATTTGTTAATCATCTTACATTGGTGAACCTTGTCTTATCTTGTCAAGTTGTTGAACTTGTTACTGCTATATGACAAAATCTTTAAATGTTAAAAGTGTAGTCAGGATGCTCAGTGCTTGGGGTCATAAAATTAGGTTGGTTGCCCAAAAATTTTGGAGCACTTGATCTAGCGTAACACTGAGGATCTCAAATGCAGCTTTTCAGTTTATGAATAACCATTAAAGACTAGAGCAAAATCCATGCTTTTTCTCTTTTATTAGAATTTATGAGACGGAAATTCTTCATTCTTTTATGCCTTTTACAGTGTTTTACATTTTGGTATGTTGAATCTGGCTGAACCAATAACTGTGTGTGATCAAGGCTTAAAAGTACCTGATAGTGTAGTTTAAAAATTATTTTGAATTGCAGATACATTGTTCCATATGACAGTGAAAATATATAAAGAAATAGGGGTTAACTTTATAATAAAGCAATAAATGGCACTGTAAAACATTCACTGGTCAGCCATAACATTAACACCACACAACATTAACATGTTACGTACCATGGCACCTAAGGCTCACTAGTGTCTGCAGGGACCAAAGGCCAGCCTGTCCAGTCCCATCCAACWGAAAAAACAAAAGAGCACAATAGCCAAAGAAAGAGAATATTGGCCAAATAAGAAGGCAACCACAAGGATCCATTGCTCATGTCCTGAGGCCAGAAACCACAGCATACCCCAAATGTCTTATGGAGTTATGCCTCGAAGAGCCAGAGCTGCCCAGGTGGAGCAAGGGGAACCTACACAAAACTGGGCATAATGTTTTGCATTATAATGTTATGGCTGTTCTTTGCATATTCAAGAAACTGTTATGTAAATAAGCAAAGCACCAACATGTCCTAAGGATAACCCATTATAATTATGATGGTTATTATAGTGACTAAAGAAACCAAGTCTGTCATGCCCCTAACTAGAACAGCTGACTAATGTCAAACATCTGGGGCAAAACCAACATGACACATTCTCCACACTTCATCATTTGCCATGGCTTCTTCATTAAAGCATAGTCTAAAAGACATGCCATGCTAGAGGCATTTTATGCAATACAAATGTTATGCTTGTGTCTTGGGCATTTGTAAGTGGCCAGCTGTTTAACCACAATATACGGTTCATTTTAATAATTGTTCAAGTCTCTGCGTAGTGACAAAGCCTATATATGTGGAAATATATTTTATTATATTTTATATATTTGAAAATGTTTTAAGAAATAAATTCTATAAAAATCTATTTTTGGGGGCAAAGTTTGTCTTCCTCACTGGGGAATGCCAGCTTTAGTCTAGGCAGAGTTTCAAAGTTTTACCTATAAGACAGGAAAGAAGCAGACATTAGAAGGTCAACATAGAAGTATGAATCACTCAGTGGTATTGTGCAGGGTTAATTTTTTCCTTAGTGTCACTGTACAGGTAGAGGAAATATATAATATGGCATTTACAATTGCAGGATTATCTGTTTCATGTTACTCCTGTCAACTTTTTAATTTGCCTCCTAACATTGATCTCAAAGGGCAGAGGGATGAAATATATGTTGCTGATTTGATGTCATCTGAAAATATATCAATGATGATAATGAATGTGATATTATTATTATTATTATTATTATTATTATTATTATTATTATTATTATTATGTCAAAGCCTTTCTTACATTAACTATGGAGTGAACCATATGGAGGGCCACAACAATAGAATTATGGTTAGATAATGGGTAGCCAACCTGTTGCAGTGCACAAGCACATGCACACACACCCTCACACACCCAGGCACACACTACAGGCAATGTGGAGATGCAAATTAGCCTCCACTAGATGTTGCTGGACTGTCGGAGGAAACGCACCAAGCAAGGGGAGAACATGCAAACATTGTTATTAATAATAATAATTATAATTAAATCTGCAAGCAGCGATGATCTGGCCCTCGCACCCTGTGCAGTCCACAAGGGCCTCTACAAAGTCCTGCTGCATGTTCTCTCTGATGTCGTCCCTTCATTTGTACAGAAATACAGCCAAAGATAGATAGAAACCAAACATTTCCWCATACCAGTTGGTGGCGCTATGACTGTATTATCATGTTGGCATGTCAAGCTCTTCAGACTTCGAGTGTCATTGATTCTTCATATGAAGATTGGATGAAGTGTGTGGGAGAAACAGACAAAAATACTTCCAGACAAAACAGAAACAGAAAAAATACTTCTGTTTCCATTTCCTGTGCGTCGGGGGAGAGTAAAATTCGTGGCGGCGCCACAGCCAGACCATGTGACCCAGATGAAAGCTTTTGATAACTTTTTGTCCTTGATAACTTAAGAGCATCCTGAGAAATTTTTAACTTGATCGGGCAATCCCCGTAGGAGGAGTTTGTTAAATTACAACGTGTGTGAAACGCATCATCTCGCCATTTTTCCAAAAGGGTGGACTTCCTGTTCATTGTAAAGAGTACCTCCAAGAGACTTTTTTTTACTGTGGTGAGGAGATCCATCGGTATACAGAGTTTCATGCCTGTAGGTTTTACAGGGACTCAGATCTCAATCTTTTTTACTGGAGTGAGGAGATACATCGGTCTACCGAGTTTCGTTCCTGTAGGTCTGAGAGGGACCCAGATCTCAATCTGATGTAAATCTAGAGTATGAGCTGGATTGGAGGAAGATTGTAAGAAATACAGCAATTTTATCTATACTGTCGAAGGATCTAATTTGCGGCCCTGCCCTGGCCAGACCATAGAATTTTGATAAAAGCTTTTGATAACTTTTGGTCAACACTATCTTCAGGACCATCGGGCAAAATTTGGTACTTCTTGCATTATTTCCCTAGGTGGAGTTTGTTAAAATACGTCATGTGTAAAGGAGAAAATCAGGAAAAAGACATTAGCTACTGCCAGTAGGTGGCGTTATAACTGTATCGTCATATTGGCATATCAATCTGTTCAGACTCGAACGCTCATCATAACTGTAAAGTTTCATCCACATTGGAAGAAGTGTGTGGAAGAAAGAGGCAAAAAAACGTCCATTTCCTGTTTTCTAATCTTCGCCGGGGGAGAATTTTCTGGAAAGTGTGGTGAGTTTTCGAGCATGTTCAGGCACCCAAATTAGCAGTTCTTTCGGCTGGAAAAGAATACAGAATAATAATAATAATTCCCCCAGATACAATAGGGCTTCGCACCAGTCGGTATATTCATTGCACATAACAGCAATTATTATTACCAGTTTTCCACAAGCTGCATTTTTCCTGAGGTCAGATATATGCATAGRCATTTTACCATCATATTAAAAACAAACATAATGCATATTTGTCATTTGAATTTATYCATGTTTCTAAATGTTTTTTGCATTTGATAGCACTTTTTGTACAAGAGTTTTAGATAAAAGAGCAATTGAATCAAACATTGCTATCTTTTCCAGGATGACCTTTGGACAGTGTAGTGGCTCTTTTCTTGGCAATGTACTTCTCATACTGTATATAAGTCTAAATTGATCACATTTCTCCTATGTAAACATAAGGCATTTATAATATCATAACTAGTGATTGTCCATGATGATATGGAATGGAGGGAGCTTTGCGGTTTGGGTTCTGTTATTACTTTACTGCTACTTTCCTTCCGGAGGCAAAGAAGGCAAACTCCACATTATATTAATGAAAATGTAATAGCCTCAAAAAGTATTGTAATGCATGATTTTGATAGATYCAGGAGAASAAAGCCATTCGCTTTTATTATATATGAATATTATTACATCTATTAAAAAAATCATTGCGAACAGGCTTTAAATGGACATTGTATGTCTATGAATTGTACATGGTTTGTCCTACTTGGAGTTTTTTCACACACCATAGCTGTTTTCTTTCTTACATGTCTTGATTCATCGTTTGTGGTTCACCAGCCACTGAGACCACACATATCTCCAGCAGTCAGACACATATCTCCAGATGATTGTCTGCAATCAAGGAATACCTGCAGGCCTGGTCTTGCAAATTGTAGTCCCTTTTGGAAAGACTTTTGGAACTTTTGTAAAGCCAAGGTCAGTGTGTTGTCTGTTATCCATCCAGATTCCAGTGGGAGGCCAGACAGAGTGAACTGGTGACCCGGTTAGAGGTGTGCTGTATCATTGACAACCACAGTGCAAGATTCTGTTGGGGGTTGAGGTAGTCCACAAACAAATGAGGTTTCTATATTACTAAGTTCTTTTCTTTCCTCAGTGTACTCCCTGAAAGAGTTTAACCTGACAGAAAGGGCATGGAAGCACATTGGGTATCTCCACCAGAAAAAGGCAAGAGGGTGGTCAACATGGATGCATGACTTTGTTAAAGCACTGTTTTAGTTCTGCCACTTTGTATACAAAAAAGACTCAAAATTCCTCAATATTCACATTTCTCTTGGATTAGATTGATGGCTTACTACCTAGATATTTGGGGTGCGTTAAATGTGTTAGATGTTTTACAAACATCTTGTGAACATCTCACATTGGCTGCTCTGTTGCTTCTTTTGTCTCCTGACATCCCAGGTGGTCCAGTCTATGAAGTTCAGAGGCTGTTGGACTGTTGTACCTCACTAGGCTTTTGCAGATACACTTCTGCAAAAGCAAAATATTTATTTATGTTTATGTATTTGTTTGTTTGTTGTACCAGTGTGTCCTTTTTATTATTATTCTTATATATATATATATGTTTATTATTTATTATTAATAATAATTTGCATATGAACAGAAGTAAATACTTTCTAACCACACAGTAAAATACACAGTGTTGATTTAACTTTCAGAGTTTATCTAACTAACTGGACTCATATGTATAAACACTACTGGGTGGTAATTCAACACTGTGGAATTTGCTGCGTAGTTTCTTTACTGTGTTATTTACTTATTTATGTGCATATTTGGCAAACAATAAAGATCCCTCAGAGATTTAATCTTTGTTCAAATCAATTTTCTTCTTAATTTTTGGCTTCAGCTGACTTTACCTTTCACTGCTCATAAAGCAGCCTATTGCTGTTATTATACTGATAAAATTACATATAATGCCAATAAGTCTGTATCCTAAAGTTTGGTACTGAACATGAGGAATTGTTAAACACGAGCTTCATGAGGACCATGAATTTCATTTGTTAAGGATTTCATTTTTGTTGTGAAGCCATTGTGGGAAAAGAACAYGATGAACGTGTGACAACTGGCATGAGATTAATGAACTTTTAACCGACCAGTTCAATACTAGACCCAAAAGACACCAATAACACATGGTTCATAGCCTAACACCTGTTCCTAATACTGATTATTACTATATTTTGTACATTTCTTAAATCTAGATTTAAAAAAAGATCAGAATCCAAATTAAATAAGTCAGTCTGTGCTGATCACGCATCTGTTTTTAATTGAGCCTCAGCAAAGGTGGAACAAATTTCCCAACTTATTGCAGATTGTTACACAGGCTTAGTTTTGTTTGGAGCATTCCTGTGTACTAGCACTTACTGGAATCATTGTGTTTAGTTGTTGCATTTTATGTTTTGCAAGTTCTTTTGGGCCAGCTGGTGAAAATTTAAACTTGCAGTACTTTCAAAGCTCTATGCACGAAACATATAACGCACTGAAATAAAAAGAATAAATAATTGATTACATATTTAAATTAGGAGCACTCAAGAAAAATATGTAAGTAAAAATAAAAAATGGAATTACATACATTTGCAAACTTATTTTTTTACTGTAGTAACAGACATGATATCAAAGAAAGAAAGAAAGAAAGAAAGAAAGAAAGAAAGAAAGAAAGAAAGAAAGAAAACAATTGAGAAAGAAAGACACAAACAAAAAAAATTATACTGAAAATTAAATATAAGTTCATATAGAGTGTAAAAATGTTACTCTTTGTATGAATCTATATAAGCCCTTTTTTTGTTAATGCTAGTGTAAGAAAACCAAGCTGTTTACCAGTTCAAATATATTATTCCATGTTATAATAATCAGAAGAAATTTTTCTTTCTTTTTTTTTCAAATAAATGAAAAATTATTAAGATTTTTTTTATAAAAAAAATAGTGATAAGAAATTTCCCCACTTACAAATAAAGGTATATCTTACCTTATCTTAAATAAAATTATTTACATGTTCAAAATAATCAATGTGGCAGCTTCCTAATTCATAAAATCATACGGATACTTTGGCATGGATTTTGGTGCTGAAACTGGACAGATGGGAAAATGACCAGGTAATGTCTTGTCTGATTTGGGGGAGCCTGTTCTTGGCTGACAGGCGAGGAATGCTATATAGTCTCATCCACCTCCAATTTTATATTCTGACATGCTTTTCTGCTCAACATGCTTGGAAAGAAATAGTAATCTAAGTTTCCATAACTTTCCCGTTACCTTAAACCAGTTTGGCTGTTCTCCTCTGATCTCTTTAATAAACAAGGCCTTTATAATCTTCAGAACTGGATGTTGTTTGACCAATTGTTCATTATACATTTCAAATAGATAGATAGATAGATAGATAGATAGATAGATAGATAGATAGATAGATAGATAGATAGATAGATAAACAAGGGTAGGATGAGAATTTCTCTCCTTCAAGTAAAACTGGAGATTAGTGATTTCTACAGTAAGATAACTTTATCGTAAGCATTACAGTGGAACCTTGGATTATGAGCATAATTCATTCCGGAAGTGGTCTCGTAAA
>QMIH01002220.1:0-12825 GCA_003987875.1 Clarias batrachus
CAGATGATACGCGCGTTCTCCCAAAAAGCGCAAAAAAAAAACAAAAAAAAATCGGATAAAGTCCAGTAGTATTAAAGCGTAGAAACGGGAAAAATATATAATTATACAAAAACTAAACAAAATATAATCTAAACGCTGTTCCAAACAGACGACGAACTTTCGCGGGAGCAATACGAAAAACAGGAAGCTACGTCACCAACCCTAGAAGATCAATCAGAAGGTCATGAGTGCAAATCCCAGCCCCAGTATACAGTCTTTGAACCATTGGGTGCACATGGTCCTCCAGAATGGTTCAGTAGGCCAAGGACAAGTGATGCACACATCTAGCACAAGTATTAGGCCTAGGGTATACCATGATATTACAGCTCAAACCATCCCTGATCCACCTCCATGCTTCACTCTGGGCATTCAACAGTCTGGGTGAAGACAGTGAAGGTGGACTCATCAGAGAACAATACATGTTTCACATTGTCCACAGCCCAAGATCTTCACTGCCGGCACCATTGAAACCAACGTTTGGCATTGGCACGAGTGACCAAAGGTTTGGCTATAGCAGCCCGGCCATGTACATTGACCCTGTGGAGCTCTAGATGAACAGTTTTGGTGGAAACAGGAGAGTTGAGGTGCACATTTAATTCTTCAGTGATTTCGGCAGCTGTGGTTTTATGTTTTTTGGATACAATTCTGGTTAGCACCCGGACATCCGTTTCAGACAGCTTCCTCTTCCACAGTTACTCCTGTTGTTTGTGGTTCGTCTTTCTTGGTGGTATGTTGACATTACCATGGATACCGTGGCTCTTGAAACATCACAAAGACTTGCTGCCTTGGTCACAGATGCTCCAGCGAGAGACGCACCAACAATTTGTGCTCTTTTGAACTCTGATAGGTCACCCATAATGTTGTGTGCATTGCAATATTTTAGGCTAAACTTTGCTATTAGTCTGCTAATTAAACCTTCACACTCTGCTCTTACTGGTGGAATGTGCAGTCAATGAAGATCAGCCACAGGGTTGGTTACATTTAGTCATGAATCCTCAAACACTCAATTGCCCAGTGTTTCAGTTACATTGTTCAACCCTGGTAGTAGTGGTGTGACTTTTTCTAAGCGTAAGAAACTCTTCTCTTAAATAATTGAGAAGATTGCAGATGAACTGAGCAGAAATTAATTTACGCTATTCAAATCATGAAATAGAAATGAGAAAAAAAGTTAAACAAGAAATATTTAATGATGTTAGATGAGAAGACCTGGCTTGTAATTTTGGTTCCAATTTATGCCAGAGGTCCGTTATGGGGTTGAGGTCAGGACTGTGCGGGCTAATCAAGTTCATCCACACCGAACTCATCAAACAATGTTTTTATAGACTTTGCTTTGTGCACTGGGGCACGGTCACATTGTAATAATAAAGGGCCGAACTGTTGCCACCAAGTTGGAAGCATAGCATTGTCCCAGATGTCTTGGTATGCTGATGCATTAACATTGCCCTTCACTGGAGATAAGGAGCCTGACTACCAAGTTTGGCCAAATACATTTGTACATACAGTAAATGGTAAGAGTTACTCTGAGATCTCGATCTTGTATAATTTCCTTGTATTTTTACCTTGCATGGCCCATTTAGGTTCTCTGTATATTTTCAGTTTTTCTTATGTTCAACTTGTATTACTTGATAAACCAGTATATACATACCAGTATATGCTGATATGGTATGCCTGAATAGATTCTAGGGTAGATTTAAAGAAGTTAGTCTCATTAGTCTTAAATATTTGGTTCTTATTTGATTTTTGTGAGATGTGTGGACGATACGAGTTTTTAAAAGGTAGCATAAGGTTATAATGTATTAGATCCAGCAGTATTTTAATGCTAATATCAATTGTTATAGTAAAATAAATGAAATTAATTGCTTAAAGTGGTTCAAAATTATTTGTATTGGAAATGGTGCTGTGTGTGTGCTTGGCCAAGCTTTTAACCAGACCAGTGGGTGCAGACGAGATAGACTTGGTACTGCTTCAGCACTGCTTTTCTTGTTATTACCTTGTCTGGCTTTCATAAGAGCGAATTAGTTAGCAAGTGGGATTTAGAGCACTTTAGCAAATTAGTGTTACAGACTGCAAATGTGTCTCAAATGTACAACCTCTCCTTCCTAACAGGGTGTTTGAGCCTTCATGATTAAGAGTCTAAACTTTTATAGGTGCTGCTTGAGCTGACGCAGCGCTGCAGAGGGTTTTTTGGGGAGCGGCTTATAGGACGTTTGCTTCAGTCTGCAGTCAAAGCCACCGTCGTTTTTTTTCTCCCTTCGAACAGAGACGTTCTAAAAATAAGTAGGGGTTTTAAAGAGTGCGGCTTTTAATGGCATCGTGTAAAATGTGTTGTGTGTTAACAGTCCTGCTGAGGCCAACCAGAAGACATGGCAGAGCAGCCCCGGAACAAATTGGGACTGCAAATAAACCAGTGAACCCTTTCTGGAGCCAGCTTTATAGAGCATTGCCACCCTTTAGAGTGTTTGATCAAGGCAGTGACGTCTGCAGTAACCATGGCTTAGTTATTTTATGTCACATAACGGCCCAAAATGCACCCAAAACCCCCGGAGCGCTCTCTCTCTCTCTCTTTAAACAAATGAGCAAATATCTAGAATCACATCCTGTTCAATACATACAAACAAAATTCAGTCTCTAAGTCCTAAACTAGCTTGGTTTTGTACAGACACCACAATTTTAATTTTGTCATACACTGAAGATATGTCACTGAAGTAGGATCTCAGCACTGCGGCAAATATTTACACATTGCAACTTGAAAGAACGAGTATAAGAAAAGATACAAAAATGGACCTAATTTTATGTTAGAGACTACTTAAAAGCAATGAAATGCATGAAGTGGTTTTAAATCAACAGTAAATCAACGTGCTGGTGCAGGTGCAGGCATTTGACTCCACTAAATACTGTAGGTCACAGACTGAATAGTTGCAGTGTGAAGCCAACTTTACACTGTATGATTATACAGTAAGAGTTGCACATCGTAGTGCGTAGCCAGTGAACGATTTACTACCATTGTGAGGACTAGGACACTTGTGTACGGATCAAAAATTGGAGGACAGCATAGGATTACTCAAAACTCACAGAACAGCTACAAATAAGGTAGGGGGAATTGTGAAATGTGAGAATGTCTATCATGTTTAAAAAAAACTTTTAAAAGTATCACAAGAGTAAAAAAAAAGTATCACATGTTTAAAAAGTAACAGGAGGACACAAAGGAATGAAATCAATGCAGGAGGAACTACAGCTTACAGGTATCTAATTAGCTTTGTATCTAGAATGTGAGACTAATTCATTCTTTATAGTCAGTGAGCTACAATCCTACATCACTGAACAACCAGTATGGTAAATTCTAGAAATTATGTATTGTATAATTAAACAATATCAGAAAAGCAAGAGTGTGGTTAACTTTTAAAAAGCAATTTAAAAAGAAGTGCGATGAGAGCAGAAATCGAATAAAAATTCCCTCTGTTATATTTTTTGCATCTTGAATCTTGAATCTTGCACAATCGTGACTGTGGTTTGGTCGTAGGTATGAGCCTGCAGAGAAAGTGCTAATATTCACTATAACTTTCAATGTATCAGCATGATATTGCTTTTATACAACTAGTAATCTAAATTAATAGAATAGAAATGAATATCAAGTAAATTAGATTAGATCAGATTAGTGGATCAGAATTGACTGATGTTATTGGGATCATGTCATACACTGGTACCAATATTAACTGTAAAAGTCTGTAAGAATCACACATAGCAATACCAGTGAAAGGTGACCTGATGAAGCAAAGTGAATCAGGTCTTTGTCTGAACAAGAGGAAAATCGGCACTTAGCAGATAAAATTTAAGATATCTTCTTTAAATTATTTAATGAGCTCTGTTACCCAGAGTAACCTCTGTGTCCTTGCATCACCACGGTTACGGATTCAAGTCCCACCTTCAGGTCTGTCTGTGGATTTTGCCTGTTCTCACTGTACTTGTTGGGTTTCTACTGGGTACTCCTGTTTCCTCCCACTGTCCAAAGACATGCTAACTGTGTGATGGGTGTGTGTGTGAGTTCACTTGTGCCCTGCAATGGACTGGCACCCTATCTAGGGTTTATCCCACCTTGTGCCCTGAGCAGTGTTGGGTGTAACGTGTTACAAAGTAATCTAACGCGTTAGGTACTCAAACAGTCAGAGAGTCAGACAGCAATCATTCCCAATTCATTAGTGTGTGTGTGTGTGTGTGTGTGTGTGTGTGTGTGTGTGTGTGTGTGTGTGAAAAAGTCATCCTACAAGGAAAATCATGGGTGAAAACTTAGCGTTAGGTTCTAGTTTTATTTAAGGATTGTTCAAGTCAAACAGGGACTTTTGATTGTATAGATTTTTATTTTTATATATAATCCTCTGCTACACTAATGCACTTGTCCCAAAATTTCATTAGTGCTTGAATACCCTCAAAATAGAAAGCTTTCTTAGTACGTCTGAGTCATGATTGGACTGCCTACAAAAAACAATGGTCTAAAACAATGGCCTCCCAGGATCATCTGTAATGAGCCACATATTTGGATCATTAAAGATGTTCCTGGTAGGCCGTTGTTTTAGACCATTGTTTTTTAGTTGTCTGTTATTCTGAAATCACTTGGTCTGAGGTCAAGGTTGTACGGGGAAGTGGCAAACTCCCAGACAAGCTTTTGTAATGTGCAAGTGGTGTTTGTAAACGACTCAGTGCACAGTTCCCAAAAACAGATGAGTGTCTTGTGTAAGTCGGCCACAAGATATCTATTGATTTTCAAGGATCAGGCATCACTGACAACTTCAATGGGTTCTGAGCCACCTCGGCTGGAATCATCATTCATGGACATATTGCCTTATTTAAAATGTTTGCATGATTAAAATGTTTTATTTCAGCTAAGGCGTTATGTTATTAGATATGTCTCAGAGGAAAGGTAAGTCACTCAATTACAGATAACAATGCGGATAGGGCAGGAGTAGGGTATTGGAAGCCTGAGCAGAATGTCCAAGGTTCCAAGCTGACACGTTGGTGCCCTTTAATCCTCAACTGCTCATATGTGCCATGTGATAAATGTCTGAACACTTTAAGGGTAAGGGCATCTGCTAATTACCCTTAATGTAAATTCCCCTTTAAATACTACACCCCAATGTACTGTAGTTAGGTAACTCAGTAATAGAATGAAGTAAAAGTACAGATTTTTTTTGTACAAGACAAATGAAATATGTTAGTTTAGTAATGTGTAACGAGGTACATGTACTCAGTACCTCCCACCTCTGACCAGAATAAATTAAAATAATTCATTCATTCATTGTCAGGATTACAATGGAGCTGGAACCCTTTGGTACACACCGAAAAAATATAATAAATAATAAATAATCTTCCTTCAACTTAAAATAATTGAGGTAGTGATTCACAACAAATATGGTCAATATGAACCAAAATAATTCCTTCAATCCCACTGAAGCCAGTGAACACAATTACTTTACAGGGAGTAATATCAATCCATACGTTACGTACTGAAGTAATTTTATTTTCATTTGCTTCCATTTAAAATATTTTACTTTATTATACATTTTAAAATCTTTTTTTAAAACAATACATTACCACAACGCAGTTTTGTTTTTCACATTTAGTCAATGAAATGTGGTAAAAACTATAAAAGTGCCAATACACAAAACACATCAACATTTGTGCAAATATTCACTAAGTGATTTTCGTTTATACTAAGATACAGCTAGATGTTGATGATGAAGTTTACAGTAGGGAAATTAATGATCCATTCTTTGCATTTCTGCATGACTGAAAAAGGGGTAAATATAACACTTTAATTTGTTCAGTGTCTGGGATTTGTTCAATCATGATTTCTAGCATAATATGTGAGCCATCACATGAATTCAGGTATTAAATCACATTTTAGGTGATTTGAGTTATACATATACATATTTTCAGATTCCAATAAGTTCAATTTTGAAGCCACTATACAGTATGCAAAACTGCCTGAATATCATGAAAAATAGATTTATTTTCAACAATTTCATTTCAACAATAAAACATTCATATATAATAAATTCATCACATGTCACATTAACATGTTTCAAATCTTTGTTTCAAGTATCCTTGTTTTAATTTTGCAGGCAGCACGGTGGTTAGCACTGTCGCCTTGCACCTCAAGGGTCCGGGTTCGATTTCTGGCCAGGCTTGATTCCCACCTCTGTGTGCATGCATGGAGTCTGCATGTTCTCCCTGTGCTTGGTGAATTTCCTCCCACAGTCCAAAGTCCTGCAGATTAGGCTAACTGGCGTTCCAAAATTGCCTGCTGTGTGTGTGTGTGTGTGTGTGTGTGTGTGTGTGTGTGTGTGTGTGTGTGTGTGTGTGTGTGTGTGTGTGTGTGTGTGTGTGTGCCCTGCAATGGATTGGTACTCTCTCCAGGGTGTACCCCGCGACCCTGAATACAGGGTAAAGCGATATAGATGATGAGTGACTGATATGGCTCATGAAAATCAAAAATCCAGTGTCTGAAAACGAGATAGAAAAGGATTTACAATTCTGTACAGTGCATCCGTAAAGTATTCACAGCGCTTCACTTTTTCCATCTTTTTGTTATGTTACAGCCTTATTTCAAAATGGATTAAATTCATTATTATTCTCAGACAATACCCCATAATGACCACATGAAAGAAGTTTGTTTGAAATCTTTGACATTTTTTAATTTAAATAAAAAAATAAAAAATCACATGTACTACATTTGCCATCCTTGAGAGGAGAGCGAGAGAGGAGAACCTTCCAGAAGAAAAAGCAGCTTGTAGCATCAAACATCTAAAAGGCTTGAGGATATAAATGGTGCCAAAGGTGCTTCAACAAAAATAAATTGTTAGAAGTCTGCCATTCTGAGCCTGTCAGTGTAGTAATTCAATAAACGAATAACACACTAATAAACATATATTGCCATTGGAAAAGAATAAGAACTTAACTTGAAACAAATTTCTCTCTCTTTCTCTTTTCTCCCGTATGTCTCTGTCTGTTTCTCTGGCCCTCACTGTCCATTACACATCTGGTTTGATGTTTTTCCAGCAGTCTGCTCAGATCTTTCCTAGTTTATCATATAAGACATGTACCAAAACGTCTCTGGTGTTGAGAGACTGCTCCTGTACTCCTGAACTCTAATACAGGATGTCTTGTGAAATCATTGTCTTCGGAAATGTAAAAAAAAAAAAAATCCTTTCCTTCAAATGCAAGGAAATTCTTCCTTGTGTTCGAGGTTTCGAGGTAAACTGCTTTTTTATCTACATGAGAAGCTGCATGAACTAGAAACTATTTAAATCAGAACACAGCCTAGTATCTTGGCATGATTTCTTCGATTTTTAAACTTAGTAAAACAGACAAACAAATCAAGCCAGTGACTTTTAGTAAAATGGAAAATATGACATGCTTACACTTGTTATGTATTACAAGCAATTTTGGGTGACCCAAGAAAATTTATAATAAAAGAAAGTGAACCAATAACATATTGCTACATTGTTTTAGTTTTTTTTTTTTTGCCAGGAAGAATCATTACCCTCTTGTTTGCCAGCATGATATTTTGGTTTGAGAAAATTGAATATTTAATTTGTTTTATTCTTATTTCACTTTTACATAAACTCTTGATGGTGCCTCTGGGTTTGATGTACTGTTCAAAACGGCACCCTATACAGTACTTTAATTATGGTGTTAGCGTGTAGCAGGATATATTTACAGCCTGTATGGGTGTTGTTCTTGGTATTTTAATTTATTTTTTATGAAAAAAGGCTTGATGCTGTTTGAGCTTTTATGAGTGTATTCACCTGTAGGCATTTTTTTTTAACAGCACCTGCATTTCAGGTTCCCACATTGTCATTTCACTCTTCCTGTCCATTGCTTCCTCTCAAGCAGCAGGAGCAGGAGGTTGTTAAAGATTCCATATAAAAAAAGGGGGCCACTGCTTTAGAAAGGCTGTGTAAAACTCAGTGATCTGCTGACAGGAGAGGAAGTGATTTGATAACCCTTTCGGTCTTAATGACCCAAGATCTGAAATACCCTTCACGTCTAAAAGGTCTAAAATACCATGCTAGCACTTTATGCATTTCCTGTATCCTGTTGGCTGTAAATGTAAACTTTATACCCATCTATTTATTTGTCTATCTGTACAAAGAGAGAGAGGTAGAGATTGTGTGAGACACTATTGATACCCTTTTTACTTAGACGGAAACCCCACTCTTCATTGATTTATTCATTGCTATGAGTGCAAATCCATGTGCTCTAACTCTCAAGCAGCCAAGTTCCCTTCAACCCTTGGCTCGGCAGTAGGCGTTTCACAGAGGCTTGAGTTTCTCAAAACTTGCAAAAGAAGATGCCTCACGGAGAAAAGAAAAATATCCACACCCACTGATTTGAGGGGGGAAGAAAAACCTGGAAAAGGAGGAATAAATAACACATTCATACTAAATTTGGAACTGAACATAGCGCCACTTCATGGTGGCAGAGAAGTAGGCGTCCGTTAAAGCATAAACCCAACTGGAATCATTTTGACAGATAACTGTGCGCCGACAGTAAGACAGACTCAGCTCCCCCAGATTCTGCAAACACATGCCCATGCCAATTGCTCAGAGTTTGTTGGCTTTTCTGATTCAGAGTGAAAACACAGGAAAAGTACTCATAGCCAGAAGTGCTTTTTCACTCGCAAACGTCTTGTTATCCACACATAAAGAGCAATAGGGGTTGTGTGTCCAAGGTTCTGTGTCTGCCATCTCATTGTCTCACTGGGTGCTTTTTAATTTAGTTTTCATATAAAAGCAGCTCCAATAGACAGAAATCATATGGTTCCTTTATCATTTTCTTTTGTTTAATTATCCAGCCAATTGTGGTATTTTGGATATTTTTCATCTGCAAGCACTAAAGAATTTCTGATGGCAAGCATCATCCATCTTCTGTGTCACTGAAATGATCTGAAAACAGAGGCTCAGTCCAAACCACAGTTGTTAGGACATCCAACAACATCCCCCTTTTTATTATTAGCCTATTATTCAGGCTATTTTTATTATTAAAATAAAAATGTATTGTTTTTTTTTTTGCTATAGTATACACAATTAGAAATGATTTCCAACTGCAGTGACATGTCTCCCATGCTAACAAGTCTAATCCTTAATGACAATGTAAAGAAAGTGTACAACACTCTCGACAGCACAAAATATTTATTGGATTGAAGGTCATTTCAGGTTAATCGCAGTAGTAATTTAGTATTGGTTACTAAATCATCTTTAGTCAGCTTAGCAGTTTATTTCAGTGATTAGCAATTATTTAAAAACTATTATGGTAAGACGTAATTACTTATATAATTACTAACATACTGGTCAATTAGTAAGCATGTACTGTGTTGAATTAATACAAAAGTCAAATTTAAGAGAAATGCAGAGAAAATAGGGGGTTACACTAGATAATATGTTAATCAGAAACTATCAGACGTTTGCAGAAGGTATAAAACCAGATGATGAAAACACTCTTTCTACCACTGAAGTAACAGGAATTTGGAACTTGGAGATTAAAAAAAGACATACCTTAATTTACATAATATGAGGTAGATCCATTTTTTTTGTCTGGAAAGCAACCTGCTAGGGTTTTCTGTACATATTTTGAATCATCTATGGAGGCAATATTGCAAATGAAGACGCTGCACGGGTTCTATACTCAGAAAAGGTTTGAGTACATGATTTAGTGGTGGATAGAGAAGAATCACAGAAGTTACCAGCTAAAGTATGTTCAGGAGGAGACAGACATACAGTAAGGTCACCCTTTTTTGATTATTCAATAATGTGTTTTAGATCATAGCTCTTTGTACTGAAAGAGATACAAGAAATCTGGTCAGAGAAACCTTCTAAAGAGTATCATGGTTTATACAGTTGAGTGTATGACCAAGTGTAGACTAAAATCTGCTCAATGCTTAAAAATATTGTAGGTAGAGCTTAATATTGTAGGTTAGCTTAAGTAAAACTAATTAATTCTATTAAGCCATGACTAAATAGAGCTTGCACTGTGCACAGGGATATTGTTATACTAGAACATCTGTGCGTATGCAGGTCAGGTGTCCACATGCTTTTGGCCATAAAGTTGTCCCAGCCTTGTACATATTTAATAAACCCCTATTTCATGGTATCCATAATAATCTGAGGCTACTTATTAGCCCCAAGGCTCCCTTGTTTTCCAAAGAAAATTAAGGCAAACACAGTTTTCGTTCAAATTAATAGTTTATGTTAGATCATCAAACATCTTAATAAGCATGGCAGGAAACTAACTCCTTAGCTCTGAAGGATGTGACCCAAAGGACGCATAATTTTTCTACTGCTGTGCATAATATCAAAAAGAAGAGTGGCACTGCTCAGTGCAAGCAGTACAACCTGGCTTCCCATGTGACAGGAAAGTGTAGATCAAAACCCAAAGATGTTGTCATAAAAAGGCCATGAAACTGTTTCAATGTAGTTTATAATACATTACCTAAACGCATACAGTAAGTATTTAACGGAATTGTGATGCGGCTTTTTCATGGTGTTTTGCATGGTGACATTTCTCTAAAAACAGTGAGGCATACTGATTCTCCTTACAGGTTGCTGCATGTTAGTTTAATTTTTGTTTAGACACCATGCCACCCTGATGCCAGTCTAAATATCTTCATTTACACAATGGGAGAAAACTAGAAAACTTGGAGGAAACCCTTGCGAACATGCCGAGAACATACAAAACTCAAACAGTTTCTCAAGCTCAGGATTAAAACATGGAGACATGAAGCAGCAGCTTTATCCCATTGTCCTTATTTTTCTAATTCCAAATCCAAACCTGAGCAAGATAAAAAAGCAATGTTTAATGGATTCTCATGTTGTTTTACGTGTATATGATGTACAGTATGTCTCAGTCAAAAGGTAGCACCAAAGTAACAAAAATGGCAATTAAATAGGTTAAAGTAATTGTTTCCTGTATAAATGTATAAAATTGCTTCAATTCGTTGAGGTTTTTGGGCATTTGCATATGCACAGCTCTCTTAAAATCCTGCCACAGCATTTCAGTTGGGTTGAGATCTTGACTAGATTTACTGTGCTCTGCATAGCTGTCCTGTTGCATAACCCAATTTCTACCAACATCTAGCTGTTGGACAAATGGCCTCACATCTACCTCTAAAATACTCTGGTATTCAGAGGAGTTCATGGTCAACTCAAACCCAAATTATCACCCCTCTACCACTGTGCTTGGCAGTGGGTATGAGGTATTTCTGTGGAAACTCTAATTGGTTCAACAATTCTTTGGTCTCATTTGTCCATATGACATTGTTCCAGAAGCCATGTGGTGTGTTCAGATGCAGTTTTATGAACCTCAGTCAGGCTTTCATGGTCATTTTAGACAGAAGAGGCTTTCTCCAAACAAACTGTAGTTGTTCAGTCTTCTTCTAATTGTTCTATAATCTTTTCCCCTGTAGAACGGTGACCTCCAAAGGGTTTAGAAATGGTTTTATAACAATTTTCAGATTGGTGCGCAGCAATAGTTGCTTCTCTAAGACCATTGCTTATGTCTTTCTGTCTAGGTATTGTGTTAACAGACACCTGAATGCTCCAAATCAGCAAACTGCTGAACATTCTGCTTTTATAGAGTTCTGCACACCTGCTGATGATCAGTTAATAAAGGGCTAATGATTAGCAGCAACTGCCTGCCACTTTTTATCCTCTTAAATCCTTTGGAAGCAATAAGCAGTGCTGTTAGGAACCTCCACTAGAGGTCACTGTCTGTTTTGTAGTTTTTGTTGGTTGACTCAGTTTCCCAGAAGGCACCTCGGGCAGGTGATGGGGCTCACCTGAACCGAGGTGGCTCATTAAACATCTTATAAATAGCAGTTTGTTCTGGGAAACTGAGTTGAGCATTGTTTGTTTGTTTGTTGGTATGTTTTGTTTTACCGGCATGTGGGCATTCCTTTTTGTTTGTTTCTTTGAGTTTATATTTTAGTTATATTGTTTTACTTTTGTTTTTCTCCTTTGTGTGTAGCTTCCCTTTCTGTTTAGATTTGTGTAGCCACATGTGGGCTTAGCCCCTAGTAGGGTTAGCCTCCAGTAGGCTGGCCTCTAGTGGGATTGACTGCTAGTGGTTCTGGTCGCTAGTAGGTTAGCCGCTAGTTTGGTATAGCCTCATGTGTGCCCTGCCTTTTGTGTTCAGTTCCCCCCTATTAGGTCAGTACTAACCCGGTTAGCCACTAACTCCATTACATACTAACCTGGTTAGGTCAGCATCCAGCATCCCATATTCCATGTAACTACTAACCTCACTAACTACTAACCCATCTGGTCTTTAGCCCTGTCTCCTGTCTAGCCCTGTCAGTCCAGTCCTGTCTCTCCAGTCCAGTCCTGTCTCATCTCTAGTTCCCCTATGTGTCTTTAGTTAGCTCCAGCTCCATGTTTTCTTATTCCAGATGCTGTTCCTGGTTTCCTTGTCAGCTCCTGGTTCCCTGCCTCTTCCTTAGTCCCTATGTCTGTTTGAAGAGTCCTAGTTATAGTTTGAGTCTGTTGTTTTGGTTCCTTTGTTTGTTTGTGTCGGTTTTGAGTTTGTATTATAAATAAAGACTCTCTCTGCCTTCATGCCTACCATATATGCCCACGGCAAGTACATCAGCCAGTCTAGCCAGTACCATGACAAGTGCTTAGTATTGCCCACATGTTTTTTTCTTTTTGGTTACATTTCTATTAAATAGATAATTGAATAGAAAAAAGTATTATGTTGTTCATCTGAAGTTTTTTTTTTTTTATCCACAATGACCAG